>MU227218.1:803431-850600 GCA_018584345.1 Thuja plicata
TGAATGAGTCAGGTGCCAAGGAGGTGAACTCTGCATCTATCTGGAGAATTCTGAACTGATCCATGGTGCCAAACAAGGTGGAGAACTTGTCCCACATATCCCTGGGTGTAGTCAGACCATCCAGGTGAAACAACAACCCATCTGAAATATTCATGGCAATGAGGCCCATTGCCTCATCCATCCTATTTCTGTGCATAAGAGCCTCATAAGGCCTCTGAAGAACTAGCTGAGCCGCATCCATGCAGGACCATAAACCTCGTGACATGAGGAGTCTGGTCATGTGTGGCTTCCATGTGTGGTAGTTATGAGGTGTCAATCGGGCCACAGAGGGGTCCGACATTGAAAAAAGAATAAGACGGAAGTAGAAGGGTCTTTCTGAAGAAAATTACAGAAAGTAAAATGCACCCCCCCACAATGTATAATACTATCCCCCGTACACCACAAGTTACTATGAAAGCACAAGAAATGAGAAAAAAACCTGAGTTTCAGAAGCAGAACAGGAGCACAAAGGAACGTATGACTTTGACTGCAAAAACCTACAACCAAATGGCAAAATTAGGAAATGAGACCTGACCAATGTGACGGGCTCGAAAACACCTTTTCGACGATATTTTGTTTTCTGAAAAAGGACACCGTATGCCCAAGTTATGAGCAAAAAACTGACAGGTATCCTGAAGAGAGAGCTTGTTGGAAAAAATAGACACTGGGCTAAATCTGACACCCGTATGGACGTCACCGGGCTGTTTGGGCGTTGCCGCCGATGGTGGTGGTGGTCGGGCGACTGCCGAGTGGCCCGCGGGTGGCGCTGTGGCTGGGCGGCGCAGAGGCGGCGCAGCCGGCGGAGGTTGCGGCCGGGCGGGGAGACGGCGGCGGGCGGGCCGGGCGCAGGGGGCGGCCGAGCGGCCGGTTGGCGGTGGCGGGCCCGAGTGGCAGCGCGGTGGCCGCAGGGCGACGCGTGGGCGGCGCAGTGGCGACGCACCCAAAACTTTAAGAAAAATGCAAATTTTTAAATCTTTTTCAAGTTTTTGCCTCGATTTTTGTGCCCGTACGGCCCTAGAAGAAAAAAAAAATTGCCTATGGTCACTGTGACCAAAATAGTCAAACTTTATATGTTTTTTGACTCTCCCGGGCCTTCTGAACGCAATGGTGGAGTTTGTTTCAGCTCAAACAGCTCCAAAAAATGGCACCTCCTTAGAAATGACAAAAAAAACCCCAGAGAGGCTATGACTGATGTCTTCGAATCGCGGCTTCAAAAAACCTTCAAACCAGGCAGCGACAGGGTGGCTCTGATACCATGTAATATTTGAGAAACATGCAAATCCATAGAACCCAAATACACCTGCATGCAAATAACCTGATACAAAGTAGAAGCACACAAAAGAAAAAGCAGAACTCAGAGATGCTCAAAAGAAGAGTCCCAATATTATTCTCTAAGTTATGAAAAAAACATTACAAAGTTCAGCCTATAAAGGTGAACAAACCCTAAAACAGAAAGACTAGGTTGCGCAATATAATTAATATAAAGTATTAATTATATGCACCTAAGAGACAGCTTAAGTGAAAAAGAGTAAGAGAACTGACTAATTACTCTAACATATTTGGTAACAATATCTTTAACTGGTAAATAAATAGGCTTGAAACTGTGTTTCTTTCTTACCAATTCAGTTAGCCAAGGAGGAACTGAATTAGAAACCATCATGTTTTCAACATTCTTGGCGGGAGTCACTTCTTCTTGCTGAACCTCAGACTTGTTCATCATTGTATTTTGAATCTCTTTCTTCTGTTCTGGTGAAAGAGAGAGATCTTCATCATTAACATCAATGTCAACAAAGTTGGAGTCAGGAGAAGCCATCTGAGACTGACTTTCAGCCCTCGTTCTAGATCTTGTTCGGGGTGCAGTTGGATGTCCATTGAGCTCTTTTCTTATTTGAAGGAAAATTACCTACATGAGGAGTCAGAGAAGAAATGTTAGAGGGATCAAGTTGGACCTCAATTGAGATCGATTTGACATCAGTTTATTTAGGAGAGGTGATCCTCTTCTTGTTTGATTTCCTTCTTTTTAGCCAATCATCTGTGTAGGCCAGAATGAACCTAGCTCTCAGTTTGATGTTTTCTTCTTCATTCCTCGTCCAATCTACCTTTGACAAAAATTATGCACTGGTTTCAGTAAAACCAGGTTCAATTACTTCTGACCCATCTTCGATCATATCAGATATCTCAAGCTTCAGCTACAGACTTCTAATTTGGGGGATCAACAACCTGGAATGATCTCTTACCTGAGTTTCCCTTTCACTTCCTATATCCTCCCATAAATCTTCTAAATGCGGGCTCGGGTCCATCTATTTTTTCAAATTGAATGCCTTCATGGAAAACCCTTTAAAGTCAAATCCCCTTCTTGACTCATAAAACTGCATGTGAAAGCCAACCAAATTGCTACCTATTACTGATGCATCTATCATACTCTTGCATACCATATTTCCAAGTCTGATTGGAAACATTGTATCCCACTTATCCTCTGGCAGATTATTCTTTATTATTGTGAACATTTGTCTATAGATTTATGCTAAGATGAAACAATCAAAGCAGAACCTAGGCAATCTAAGAGGTTCTTCATCAAAACCGTCGAGTCTTAGATAGGTGAACCAAGGAAACTGGATATAGAAACTCCCGAAACTTTGAACCAACCTTTGGGCCTCTAGAGAAATTCTCTGAACTGGGGTTCCAGCTAACTGGTTACACAATCTCCCGAGAAAGACATCATGAACCCTCCTATACTCTTCTAAGACTCTGTCCTTCCTTAGCATAGGGCAATACTCAAAAATGGTTATGTCTCCATTCCATGGTTCATGAGGAATTCCAGTAAGATCTTGGGTACATGCGAGGCAATAGGTCAAATAGGAGGACATATAGAATTCTTTTCACGTAGCTTGTGCCTGTTTGAGCTGATCTCTTAGTGAGCTCGCGATTATTTCAGCCCAGTCCAGATTTTGTTTTGCTTCTAACACAATTTCTATGAAATGATGCATCCAATCTTCAAAGAGAAGTACTTGTTCTGAACCTCTTATTTTGTACAATAAAACCATGATATTATGGATGTGGGTCTTCATATGGTCCTTGGTTAGAACCTTGGGCAGTCTGGAACCGCCCTTGTAATTTGATACAGTCCACTTCTGGGCTATGTTACTAAGCTTCTTGTCACTCCTTTCTCAGAATTGTGTTAGCGACTGAGTGGGAGTAAAACTAGCAAAAGTTTCATCTGGAATTTTGAAGATGGACATTATCATTTCTCGGTTTATGGTTAAGATACTCTTACCCTCATTATTCAACACACCCTTAGACTTGACATCATAACGATATATGCATTGTTGAATAAGCTTTGGACATATCATAGCTGGGGGAAAAGCAGTAGCTTGGAGTAAACCACTGGACAAAAACTCTACAGTATACTCCTCTTCCATTGAATCTTTCAACACTTCAACTAGTTTTTCTACCTCGACTCCCAACAAATCTGTGTCTGTAATGGTTGGGGTTCTGCAGACTAGGCTTGCAGTGTTTCCAAAGAAATGCATGCTAGACCTCATCTCTTTCTACTTCTACTCAAGCAAATAAAGACTTCAATTCTTTGAGAAAAGCGGATAACCAGGCATAAAACAGTGAAGCAAATGGAGGGATTATTGGGCGTTACCTGCTTTCTGTTGAAATGAAAAACCCACACTTCTTTCCTCCGCAGTCAAGACACCACAACTTAGCATTTGGAAGAAATGAGCTGAAGAAAGGGAATTTAAAGAAACTCACTATGCGAGGAAAATTAGCCGAGGCATGAAAATTAAATGTCGCGCGTAAGTCGGAATAAGTTGAAGTCGTTGATGTGACATTTAACCATTACTTCACTTAATTAAACCCTCTTTAATCATTATTTCCATATTAAATGTTATCCCTTTGTTCGTGCCGAAAGAACATCTTCCTTAACCCGCATTGCCAACTGACTCTTCCCACGTGGCTGACTACTTGTCCAAATCGTTGTACCATTATTTTGGTGTATGCACTCTGACGTGTCATATCACCCATCAACTCAGACGTCACATCACTTTCACGCTTTATTGAATCCTTCGTTGAACTGCTTTGAACTGAGGTTCGAAGCGGTTCAATGACGTGTCCAAGGTCCCACCTGCAATCACCGAAAGTAGGTCAAAAGCATTTGATTGAACTACTTTGAACTGAGGTTCAAAGTGGTTGAAAGTGGTTCATGAAGTAAAATTTGATACCAACACTTGACCAAGAGAACCGGTTCTCATGAGATGAGTTCACGACACTTTTAAAGAATAAGTTCGGAGGGAAAACTGACATTTCAAAGCTTTTTAACTTGGACTTCTTCCCAAAAAGGGGGGGGATCAGGTAAGACTTCGAGGAAAACATCAAAGGGTAAAACTTATTTGATCATGGTGACTCAAATAGGCCCTAACAAAATGCATAGTCGGCGCTCTTGCATAGTCAATGTGGAGGTTATCAACAACCAAAATACAACTTCGATTGTCTGGAGTCCAAGTCATACTCCCTCAATCTTCACTATTGTCCAACTGCTCTGTATCGATGTTCTGCTGCTGTCTGTCTGTCTTCAATTCTTTCTAACTCACCATAGACTTAACCAAAACAAAATCGATCTTAGGTGGAGGTCATACATACCCCATAATGTCTTCCTCTAAGCTCGCTTGCCCTAAATCATCGATCTCGATCTTCGACATCCAAAACACTTATGTATCTCTGCTTCTATACTTAGTCAATTTCTGAATCATCAAAACTTATCTTTACTGGAATCGATCTAAAACCCATATGTGTTGCCATAAATGACAACCAAAAAGTGAATCACATTTACACAAAATTGATCATTTGCCAACAGATATTGCTCGTCTAAGTACAATAATAGAGGGGAAAAGTTGAGAGAAAGATTTTTGGAATATTTTTTTTAAATAGATTAAATGGAAAATAATATTATTATTATTTTAATAGTATTAAGATTATTTTGAAAATAATTTATTGAAAATAATTTACTATTCTTCATTTCCCAATTAATTAATTTGTAAAAATTAACATAACTTTTGACCAGTAAAGTGTTTCACTTCACTGATTTAATCAAGTGTCAGAGAATAAAATGACCTAAATCTATAAAAAAATTATTGATGACAAAAAATGTTTTAAGATTTAATTGTTTTGCATCTTGGCTAATATGAAAATCAAGTCAAAGCATACTAAAAATGTACTTCATAATCCAACTCCTAACACTGAACTCAAAAACATGGAACGGCCTCTTAGACTTGAATGTTCAAAATGAATTTGATAGTTGACGAAGATGAAACACATATATACCAACAACCTTTTAGACTTGAATGTTCAAAATGAATTTGACAGCTGGTGAATGTGAAACACATATAGACCAACAAACTTTTAGGCTTGAATATTCAAAATGAATTTGACAGTTGGCGAAGATGATACACATATAGACCAACAACCTTTTAGACTTGAATGTTCAAAATGAATTTGATGGTGGCAAAGATGAAACACATATAGACCACCTCATGACAGGACTCAAATACGAAGGCTTTTGGAAATCACATAGTTACACATATTTCTCTTAGAAGTACACATTAAGCATTTTCTTGACATTAGCTTAATGCTAAGTTTAAATTTTAAGAGTTTGAAAATTAGGGCAACATTATTTTAATTAAAATTAGTAGCCTAACAAGGGGGCTAACTCTTACACAATCACATCCCAAAGGCGTCTAAGAGAACAACACATTAGAAGTTGTGTTGGCTTTTATAAGTTGAGGTCATCAATGACTCACTAACAACACAAAAAGTAATAGTGCTAGCAAATACAAAATACAAAATATAAATAGAACGCTAGCATAAAGGCTAGGAGCCCTCCTCAAGAGTGGGAGAACAACACATTCACCACTTATTGAAAAGAATGTGAGTTTAAAGAACTATTTTTCTTGTGCTATTGGATCACTATCCAAACGATGTTACCCTTAGGATCCCCAACACTACGGGAGCAGCTAATGAAACTCTATTTGGACAATTGTCAACACAAGGGCTAGAGTACTGAGAAATTTGTACATTGTTAACTAGAGATTGGAACAGAGGAGGAACATCAGGAAAAGAAGGGTCGTCAAGACCATAGGGGGCCATACCAATAGGAGAAAGAGTGTTATTCTCATGGATGGCCCAATTTACAACAGGAGCATCACCTAGATTTGCAGTAGAAGCATCACCTAGATTTGTAGCATCACCCAAATTTGTAGCAAGAGCTTCATCTGCATCACCAGCTTGTGAATCTTTATCAGAGGAAAAATCAGAAGTTAGGACAGTCAAATATTCTTTGCAGACGTCTTTCAACCAAGTGGCAGTGTCTTAACGCCACAAAAGAGAACAATTAGTTGCCAAGTGACCAGTAGAGAAACACCGGCAACAGCAAAAAGGGATGCCCTCGTAATCCACCACTTGAGTCCATGGCTATCCCTCACCATGAGAACTACATCTCTAGGGAAAAGTTTGGACATACCAATGTCCACCAAAATTTGTGCAAAGGTAGAGAGACCCATAGTTGTCGTAGTCTCATCCACCTTTATGAAACGGCTAGTAGAGTTGCCAATGGCCTCAAAACAAGAGCTCTCCCAAAAGTGAAGGAGAAGATAGGGGAGTCGAACCCACACTAGACACACACTAAGTGGTTTAGTAAGAGGATTAAAGGAAACTATCAAGAGTTTGGCCAAGAGAGAGTGGATCCCCCAAACCCACAACTTGCTAAGCACCAAATCCCATTCTTTAGAAGAAGTAAAAAGAGCAATAAAAACCCCTTTGCACGAGAGAAAATCTCAGTATTACCAAGGATTAGGGATCTCCACAAATTTGTAACCCAATGATAGAGGTCTGGAAGAGAAGGCTAGAAACCAACGAATCTGCAAACCAACCCGCAACGTTGGTATAAATCTACATTCTCCACCACATCTAAACTACACACCACTGCAAGGGATGTCTTGGCATAGGAAAGGGATCAATATTTCTCCTTTGAGGGAACAACAACGCTAGTAGCAGCGGCCAATTTGGCTACATGAGCAAAGCTTCGTCCAGCAACAACAAAGGGAGGCTTCAGGTGAACAGTCTCATTCACAATCTTAGCAGATCCAATGACATGTCTCTGAGAAGAATGCCTAGTGAGCATCACTCCAGTAGAAGCCCTTCCACCATCAGTGTCAGGAACAACAACAACCCTTGGATCACCTAGAGGTGGAATAGCACCCAACACACCCACTAAAAGCCCCAAACCAATTGAGGCAAGGAGGTTTGAGTGGAGACCGGAAATAGTAGCAGTCGTAATCAGAGCAAGATAAGTCCACCTCCAAAAAAACGGTGTTGTTAGAGCCTCCCCTGCCAACCCCATCTTGGTAGACATTAGAGAGAACGCAACGCAGTGAGTCTCCATTTGGAAAATTTTCACCATCACAGCTGAGTAGGAGAGCAACATTGTTATAAAACCAACATATTGTTAAATAAAATATAATTTATATCCAACACAAATGGACTAATAGTTGAAGAATAAAACCTTTTGAAAATCCTTCACATTTCATTGGAAAATACAAGGTATTTATTGTGGTCACCTTTTATATTTGTTATAAGACATTATTAATATGAAATACTCCAATACATAATAATACTTGTTTAAGTAAGCATCTTATTTTATTCAATGAGCACGTTATTTTATAATATAAGTGATACACTTATTGTGGATAACTATGAAATTTTATTTGAAATACAAAAAATTATTTATTCTACTTTAATAATGTATTTATATTTTTTTTTATAACATTTATAGGTTTTCATGTGTTCAAGTATTGGTCCATTTTGACCTACATTTGATATTTTTTTATATATGTGTGAATTATTTATTTGCAATATATAGTATAAATTTGTGGGTGTACAACTACTGGCCCCTCATCCCTAATACAATTTTATTTTATAATTTTTTTTTTTTAAAAAAAAATTTCAATTAAAATATTTGAACAAATAAATAAACATTTTATATATAAATATCATTATTTCATTTATTTTAATATATAAAAAAACTTTTTAAAAAAAATTAAAATAAACACTCAAAAGATGTGAAAAGACATTTTATAATGATATCAATAGAAAAACAAAATACCAGCCAACATATATATTTTTTAACTACAAGATAATTCATCAATAAAATAAAATAATTATTAGTTTTAAAATAAAATAAAATAAAATACTTCTATTTGTAGATACATATATTTAAGATATGTATACTAACATTATCATACATTTATATTATTTAATATTTTAAATATTATATTATTTCAAATACATTTCTATTATTGCATTGCATTATAAACAATACTACAATATTAAAGAAGGTACTCACCACTTCGTATTGCTTCTTATATTTTCCTTCCAAATCTCTTCATAAAATTTGTCATAACTATTTTCATTCAATGAGGTGTGTTTAGCTTTAGCCATATATAGAAGTTTGTAATCATATTATCCACTATTAAGGAAGGTACTCACCACTTATTATTGTTTCTTATATTTTCCTTCCAAATCTCTTCATAAAATTTGTCATAACTATTTTCACTCAATGAGGTGTGTTTAGCTTTAGCCGAAGTTTGAAATCATATTATCCACTCACAACAATCATAAGAAGTTCTTGGAAAATAGCACTTGTTACTACCCATACTATTATAGTTCAATCCTTGTTCATCTAGCCTTCCAATTACTAGCTTCAAAGAAACTCATTAAAAGCTCATTAATAAATTTCACATGTACCAACAGCCCCCTACTTGTATGCCTAATAATTACAATTTGTAGACTTTAATTAGATTTGTGCAACTTTAGGGATATCTATAGTGCACAACTATTGGAGCATTTATGCATAAGTATTGGCAATTTTTGAGGTGGTTGTAGTGCACAATTGTTGGACATCTTTAATTAGGTCTATGACTACTTTTAACCCTTAACGAATAACAGATCCTATAGAAGGCATCATTACTACCCAAAATGCTAGAACAATAGTTATAAACAGTTAAATTGCTATGAAGACAATTACAAAAAAAAATGAGTTTATATAACAACTACTAGTACAGTTCCCCTACTCGTCCATTTATACGTGCATTATTTTTTTAAATAAATGTGTATTATTTTTTTAAATAAATGGTCATTAATTTTTTTTAAATAATTATGCAAATAACATCTAGACACGTTATGTTACGCTCTTAGCTAGATCAATTGCTAGCTTGTAGTCTGAAGGATTACTTGCATCTGAATCTTATTTCATTTATTGATTTTACCCTTGTTTTTGTTGCAACAACATTACTTCGATTAAAACAACTACATTCTTCCATTGGAAATAAGTATCACCCAACAGAAATATTAGTTTATTTTTCTTTACCACACCACAGCAGTAGGCATCGTTGGTCTTGGTGGTGATAGCTTATGACCGTTGGAGGATCTGGGTTTGACATTGTAATGCTGAGTGCCTGTAGATGGTCACACCGAACATTCTATATTCTCTTCATAAAGTGAAATCTATGCTTCAAAAAGGATGAGAATGAAATAATGTAGAAATTGAAGAAATACATAATCATTGTAGAATTATTACACTATCAAGCAGGATTACTTATACTATTATCTTATTTCATTTATTGATTTGATCCGTATTGTTGAGAGTTGGCGATGATTCACATATCTCAGTCCCAGTCAAGCTCAACGAGTCCACAGACTGCAGCATGTACTCACAAACTCACCTGACCCTGTTAAAAATATCAGAAAATCAACTTAAAATTTTTATTTTAAAAAAAATCATTTTTCTGTAGATTATATATATAATTGCTGATTTTTGTCGAGTCTGAGCCTCAACACTGTGATTGCATCCCCTTTCTTTGATTGCGGCATCATTACTTACATAAGAGACTTAATTCTTCCACTAAATATTACACATTACAGAAGAAGATTAACTACCCTTTACTATACCTCAACAATAGCCGCATAACTTGAGTTGGCTCGATGGCTACAGCTTGGGTAGTCCACCACGAGGTCGAGCTTGTATCTATAAAGTCCAAAAACCATTTGATTTCTCACAATAAAGTGTAATCATTACATCGAAGATGGCGAGCGTTGGAATGATTAGAAAATTTGAGGAAATAACTTAGTACTATGGTCCTAGGCTGTACCTATAATTTTTGCTAAATCATTAAATGGTTCTCAACGTATGTCAACCAAAACTCTACTTCCGTCAATCAGATTCATGTAACTTGTACAAACCCATTTTGAAATCTCGGTAAATCTTAGACAAATCCTCTATTCTGGCTTCATTAGATGGGTTGGTTCCTAACTTTGTCCTGTTGATACTCACTGGGTTAGTTGAAATTGAATAAAATTTCACATTCACAAAGCCACGAATCTCTAGAGTAAAAAATGTCGCAACTTAATCTCACAATGCCTCAAAAGCTTAGGGTTATGGAAATGATCAAGGTAATAGCAATTTCATATTTTCAAAGCCATGTAAAGTTTAGGGTGATAGATATTAGAAATGATCAAGGTAATAGCAATTTCATCATGACAGAACTACAGAATCCTGATCTACAGCTTTTAGACTGCCTCCTCAATACTACACTAGCCAGTTGAGAAAAGGACATGATCTTTTTGCAAGCCAAATATATGCTACATCCATTGCAGCCAAGAAACAAGCAGAAAAGCCACGACCAGCTTAACCAGTGAAATGGTAAAATTAAACAACAAATGTGTAGCATTTTCAGTACAGATTACAAGTCCTTTAGCTAATAGTCGCCAAAGCAAATGTCTTTATCAAATGATTAATAAAAAAAAAAAAAACCTTTATCAGAGGGTTTAGATACAAGCGCGTAACTTATCATCACACAGTAACAATAATGTTCAATCTAGTCTCCATTTCTTATAATTCATGTAGCAACCAGGTTATTCTGCAAACTAGCATCGTGACTTGTAATTACTAGCATCAGCGTTATTCATTCATAACAGACTAAAATACTGTTTATCAAGGTTGCATGGAGACGGGTACTATGCTACTTGAGAGACGGGTACAGGTACAGGTCAACTATTTTTACAAAATAGGAAACAGGGTACTTTGGATATGTCAAATTGTTTTTTAATATAATTTAATATTTTATAGAAGATTTGAAAATATGATGACATTGAGTTCTCAAAACAAAAACAATGATAAAGTTTACTGTCAAACATTAACTTTGAAAATTAAGTACACGAATTAAAATGTCTTACAATCATTGTATCAAACTTTCAAACTGATTAGTGATTACATATTGAAATAAGCGTGATAAACAGCAAGCTGATACGCAAACAAAAAACTGGAACAAAAATCAGAAATCTTATTCAAGGCCCTTAGCTATGATGCTCTCCACTCAGTACCCCACTGAGTGCCCGGTACAGGATACGTGTACCAGTACCCATTACACATCCCAGGGGTATGGGTACAAGTACCCTTGCAACTATACTTTTTATCTTGTTTAAAATATAAACACTATCATTCCTACCAATATTCATGAAGCTCATTCACTGTCTCAACATCGGATGTCAGTTTAGGAACAAGAATCAAAACCAGACGTAAAAAGTGCAGGTAGACCAGACAGCCACCTTTCATACTAAATGCTGATGTTTTGCTTCACTATTGAAAAGTGAACTTGACAATCAAATCTGACATCTGGTGGATTCAGCAAAATAGTAATAATGAAATACTATGGGCATCATTAATCAAACTAAGTCAAACATTGTATCAGCCAATGCAACTTCAACCCTTACAAATGATCCATCAAATTTTTAATCCTTTATCTTCACAAAACACCTATCTGAAATCTAGACAGATTTATGTTTGAACTGTAGATAACTGAGTGAATTCTCTCCTTGGAATCAAACCATTCCGCTGCCAATTTCACAAAAAAGGGATGGGCAACCTCCAGAAATCATTTCTATTAAAAAAAAGTCAGCAAATGTTGTACAAGGAAATCAATGACACAATAAATTCAGGTCTAAGTTAGAAAAAGAAGGTTTAAACCATGAATAACCAGCATAACCAATTAGAACAAATGCTAGGCTACACATCATACAAGACTTGCACGGATGTGCAAAGCCTTACAGATGACAATGCAACTCTTGAAGAGCCTTAATTAACAATTTTTGAAGAATCGGGCAATAGCATGAAAGTAGAATCGAGTCATATAGCTTGCATCAAAACAGTGGAGACAGCACTCAGCAGTCTTGCATCTGTTCTGAGAGGCTACTTAGTTGTATTGGTCAGTTTGAAACTTTAATCTGGACAGGTTGGTGAACTCTATGCAGCAATTAGAATGAACTGTTAACTTATCCCATCCAAATTTTACACTCCTTAGTCAGTTCAATAATCTTATGAAACCGGACAAAATCTTGCAGTAGGAAAATAGTCCTTCATTCGGTTACCCTCCAGGCAAAGATATGTTGATATCAGTGTTATGCTTTGCCTCTCCTGTTGAATGTGAACCTGTCCAAGCCATTGATTGAAAAGCGGTCATGTTGTGAGTTGTTTGTTGAGAAGTATTATTTGCCGGAGAATTGCCAATCTTTTGATTAAATGGAGGACTACTGGGACTTCCATAGTTCTCATTCATAGGTGCCCGAGAAATTGGTATAGCAACTGTAGGTACTCCAGAAGCTGTGTGTGCCATGCCCATGGAGGTCTCAGGATTAGCTGGCTTAGCATGATCCTTTTGACCATTTGAAATGAAGCTCCCTACAACCACCTGCATACCATGCAATCTTCATAAATCGAAACTAAATTCAATTACAGACTGAAAATTACTATATAATGTAATTAATAATAGTACCTGCACGGGACTTGCTGCCATTAGCATTCCAGCAACTCCTCCTCCAATAACTCGACCATCAGGGCTTGCCAAAGAAACACTCAGACCACCAGTTCTACTGCGTGCACCACCATTTTCTGTGAGCAAAAATGAGCCTGATAACGAAAGTATTTCAAACCGACCCTGCAACAACAAACAATGAAATAGTATAACCAAAATTAGTGACTAATATCACATTTTAAAGCTTTTAGGTTGAACTAAAACATCTTTGGTTTCTGTTTAAAATATATATAATGTAAATTCTGGTGCAAGAGACATGGACGGAGATTCAAAAAAAAACAATAATTGAAGCTAAACTGAAGAAAGCAGGAAAAATGGAGGGCAAAAATTATATATGATAGAAGGAATATCTTCTGGAGTCACTCTAAGCTGCCTCACTAAATATGAATGCTCAAGACACTTTTGAATGATACATAAGATTCTAAGAATAAGAAACTACTAGATTATTAAATTGCAGCTTTTAACTTCATGGAATATCCGTTTTGCAAGCATTAACAAGAAGTTACAATTGCTAGAGTTGTGAATACAAGTTTATACTTCATTGGTGTATGATTATGTAAAGCTCAATTATCAATGTATCAGCTTCCACGAGTAAGCCGGCATGTTATTTTCTATTTCACATATCAATACCATGAAGAGGAAGATCATATATAAAAACTTCTCATTATGAATCATGATCTATCATGTCATACTTATCAGCATGTTTTCTTGTGTATCATTGGCTGAGTTCAAATCTCTACACGAAAATACACACACAACCAAATTGCACAAAACATATGGATGTAACCGAAGGAGCGGATGCATGTCTGAATTGGGACTGGATGTATCAGAGAACCCGTCATCCAGTGAACCGATTTAAACTATTCTGATTAGTTAGTTGCAAATATAAAGCTTATCATTATGAAAGCAGGCAAGATAACAAATAGACATCTCAATTTTAGTTTTAGATGAATTCTTGCATGCTTTTTCCATAAGTTGTTTTGGATAAAGTTTCTGAAACAATTTTTATTCTGTAAAATCTGGAACACTTAATAGTTCAATAAAATATACACATTCCTGTAAAAGCATACACAATATTCTGTTTCTCTGACCACCTTTTTGTGGTCAACATGGACCATGTATTAAATTTGTCTGGTAAACTTGTACATGATTTGTATCCGAAGGGTTAGCAAGATGTCATTCGCAATGATATTAATCTATAATAATAACTGTCCTACGATGCCACTCTTCTAGGGCTTTAACGTTTTTGGGGATATCTTAAGGACATCCCCATCCCCCTTTCCTACTGCCCCCTAAAAACAAGTGATGTGGAGGCTGTGTTCCCTCCAAAGACTAAAAGTCCATAGGATGTTGCTCAGATATAGAGGACGTGTCCCCTTGGAACACTGAGTCATATGTATTCAGTTTCCACGCATATTTGAAAATATAACAAGGGAGTTCTCAAACTTGGGCAAAAAAAAAGCTGTATAACTTCTAAATTAGTGTTCACAACTAATTACTTAGTAATGGTCAATTAATTATTAATCATAGGTTTTAATAAAGTCATTCTAACTTTTCTTTATATTGCTAATCGTTTACAAATATCCTACTCATACAAGCATCAACATAAGACCAATACGAGTTCTTGTGAGCACAACCATGAGATTAATTTAAGCTCCCTTCGAGCAACCAAACTAGAAACCACCTCCACACTGGGAGCCAACTATGGAAGACCAAGAGTCACAAAGTAAAATTCCACATTAATGTCCCTTTGGGATTTAAAATTGGGTCTTCCAATTGTTCAGACTTTAAGATAAACTCTTTTTTTAATTTCCTTCTAAAATGTTCTTTTATTTATCCCACATTTATAATGTGGTTTATGTCCTTCATTGCAATTTCTTGGTAATCTTTATGTACTCAATTTTCATAATATGTACTGAGAATGAAGCTTAAGCTACTCTTAGTGAATCAAATTACAAGACATTGTTCCTATCTAATGTCATATTTGACAACCACAAATGCTACATTGTTGACAAAAAGTCCAAAAATACTATTGCTCTGTGTTGGAAGGTCATGGACTATGTAGGCTAGTTGACATTGGATAGGTCAAGGAACATGTATTGGCAACCAAGACTGCATCAGACATCAGTGCACTTTAGCATTTAGTGGTATTGTCACATTAATTTATCCTACCTTTTTCAGTTGGCCCGAGAGAACTAGGTATATGTACTTCTGACATTCAACAACAAAAATAAGGTGGTTGTGGAACTTGCGAATCAAGGAAGCAACACAAAGCTCCATTTGGTAATGGACTAACTTGGAGAGCCTTGAGAGTCATTCAACTAGTTTGTGCAAATGTTTGTGGACCAATGAACATGAAATTCGTAACCAATGCCAAGTATTTTTTTCTATTTGTTGATGATTTTAGTGGGAAACTGTGGATGTATTTTTTGAAATTAAAATCAAATGTGTTTAAATTGAATTTCAAAAGTTCAAAGCATTAGTTGAAAAAGAGTCGTGTTACATAACCACTCTTAGATCTAATAATGGAAGAGAATTTTGTTCAAAATAAAATCATTAACTTTTGTACTAAACATGATATTGAAAAACAATTCACTACACCCTACACTCCACAACAAAATCGAGTGGTTAAGAGGTGGAAACACAATATCACAAAGATGGCCAGATGCATGATGCAGAACAAGAGTGTTCCAAAGAGGTTTGGAGCTGAGGCAGCATTTACAACAATATATCTGCTAAATAGATGTCCAACACAGGTGAAGTAAGACCCTACCTAGAGGAAGCATGGTTAGAGAGGAAGCCGAAAGTATGTCATTTTAAGGTCTTTGGTTATATTGATGCAGAACAAGAGTGTTCCGAAGAGGTTTGGAGCTGAGGCAGCATTTATAACAATATATCTGCTAAATAGATGTCCAACACAGGTGAAGTAAGACCCTACCTAGAGGAAGCATGGTTAGAGAGGAAGCCGAAAGTATGTCATTTTAAGGTCTTCAGTTATATTGCCTATGCGTGGATTCCAAATGAAAAGAAAAAAGAGTTAGATTCCAATACAAAGAAATTGATGAGTACTCAGTACGACACTCAATAAGGCTTGTTGGTTGGTTGATGTTGACAATAATCCATTGAACTTCAATCAAAATGTAATGGTTGATGAAGAAATTGAACCTTTCCAAACTTCTCCGAAGACCAAAATTACTAAAGAACAATCTATAATGGCAAAGGATTCAAGGGTTCAACTTCAAGTAGCTCCACCTGAAGTGCAAGGAGGATTTTGAGCATGAAGAATCTTCCAAGCAATGATAGTTCAAGAATCTATTGATGACAATCTCTAATAGGATTTAAATGACACAAATAGAGGTAGCCCAACTCATAGTACAAGAATAATTTGGATGAAGAGGATCCTAAGAAAAGACCAAAGTGGTGGCAAAATGCCATTGGAGATGTTCAAATTAGTCAAATGATCAAAAGATGATCAACAAGAAGCAAGAACAAGAATAACATAGTCAACTTTGCTCTTATGGCCAATATTCAAAGCGTTTATGAGCCACAAGTGTTTGAGGCAAAAGCAAAACCTAAATAAAAAAGGCCATGACAAGTGAACATGAGAATCTTATGGAAAATACGACTTAGCACCTCACAAACCTTCCACCAAAGAAAAAAACCTACGTTACCGAAATTCTAACCCTGGACCCTGGATCCGGGCCGGATTCAGACCCTGGACCCTAGATCCGGGTCCGGATTCGCGGATCGGTCTGCGTTGGATCCAAGCAAGGTCCAAATCTGGACCTGTGGGTCCATCAGGATCTGCAGCTCACGGATCTAGAAGGACCCACAAGTCCAGATCCGGACGCTGCCCTAATCCAACGCAGACCCATGGGTATCCTGCATGGACCCTCAAGGATCCCACGCGAATCCCCAGGGACCCACGGCCTAGCATCAAAAAAAATGGATCCAAACCACATAAAAAACCCTTTTTTAATTATTTTTCTTTCTAACCTTAAAACGACCCTTATTATGGAGCCTCCAAACACATTTCATTTCATATTTTGCTCTCTCATTCTTGCAAGTTTGAAGTGAGATGATTGTATTCGAAGGAGATCGATTGTGGAGTGGCAAATACCTTCGAAAAAGCAGATTTGAGTGATTAAGGTATGCATTTCAACCATATTTTTTAGTTTTTTGATAAATTATTTCAAGTTTTTGTATAAGTTTTGAAGTATGCTTTTTTTTTTTTCATTTTTGTTATAGATTGCAACAATCATATAATAAGTAGTCAAGGCTCAGTGTGTGGGGAGGGGTCTCAAAAGTTTAGAGTTGATAAAGGGTCTCCTTTATGGAGACACACTACAAGAATTTCTCAATGTCGTGGAGGTGGGGGTTTATATGGACATGTAATTTTTGCCACATAAATTTCCATTTTTTGGCCTTGGGGGTCAAGGGATTAACATGTGAGGGCCCAGAACCAGATAAGAAGGGGTTGTCAAATGCACAAATAGCAGCTTTTGTAAAAGAACAAGAAGATGCAGACAAATTAGTTTCAAAAGGGAAACAAGGTGCTTATACCGATAAACAAAAAGCAATACCACCATCCTCTTAACCAACCACTAGATCACATCCCTTCTTGCCTATGCCTTCTAGGGATGATGAAGATGTAGAACAAACCCAAATCACCACCCACAAGAGAGGCCCATTAGATAGGGTATTTCAAAATGAGTCGAGAGATTTGCTGATCAAAAAATTGGGTGTTGCCTCTTTGTGAACGGTGTTTCATTCAACTTAGTGAGATCACCTTATTGGAGGGAGATGGTGCAAGCAATAAATAATGCACCTTTTAGTTACCAAGGCCCTGGATATGAAAAGGTGTGCACCACCTTATTACATAGTGAGAGAAAAAATGTAGAGGCCCAACTAAAACCAATAAGAGATTCTTGGGTTCAAACGGGTGTGTCTATTGTTTCAAATGGATGGAAAGATTGCAAAAAGCATCCATTAATCAATGTAATTGTTGTAAGCCCCAAGGGGTCAATGTTTTTGAGCGCAGTTGACTGTGAAGGGGAAGTAAAAGATGCAGAATTCATTGCCAAGATTCCTATTGATTCCATAGAGTCTGTGGGCCATGAAAATGTTGTCCAAGTAATTACGAACAATGCAAAAGTTTGCAAGGCTGTAGGTGCTTTGGTAGAGGCTAGATATGATCACATCTTTTGGACGCCGTGCACCGTCCATTCTCTCAATTTAGTGATGAAAGTGATTGGCACCCAAGTAGAATGGGTGAAACAGATATATGAGGAGGGTGAGGAGATTCAAATGTTTGTGACAAATCACCATACGTCACAAGCAATTTTCAGAACTTATTCGAGATTGGAATTATTGAAGATAAATTTTAAAATTTAATTTATTTAGTTTTGCATAACTGAATCAAATATTTTTTGTGTTGTTTACATATTTTACATGTGTTACTAACTTACTATTCACATGTTCTTAGGTAGCTGAAATTCGTTTTGTCTCTCACACAATCGTCTTGAGACTACTTGTGAAGGTAAAGCTTGCATTGTCACAGATGGTCATTAGCAACCAATGGGGCATTTGGAAGCAGTCCAATATAGCAAGGGCCCAAAAAGTGAAGGCAACGATACTAGATGATGATTGGTGGGGTCGTGTGGAGTATGTTTTGGAATTCAACAAGCCAATCATGTCAATGCTTCGCTTTGCTGACACTGATGAACCATGCCTCGAAGATGTCTATGATTCCATGGACACTATGTTGGAGGAGATAAAATTGGTAAGTTATAATTCATTCCTCTATCTTTGTTTATTGAGAGATATCTAGATTCTAAATTACTATAATGATAACTTACATCAAGATAAGTATAACTGACATGAAAATCATTTGATATCCCAGGTCATACAAAAGAGAGAGAATGATCTTGAGGACACCTTTTACAAAACGGTGGAAGCAATTGTTCATCTCGTTGGAAAAAGATGACCACACCTTTGCACCTCCTAGCATATGCTCTATCCCCCAAGTACTATAGTGCACCCATAATTGGCATTCCAGGTAGAGTGCCACCATTTATAGATGTTGAGGTTGCAAATGGGTATAGGAGGGCATTAAGTAAAATCTTCCGCGATCAATAAGTTGGGGTAATTGTTAGGAGTGAATTTGGATTGTTTATCTCAGGAAGTGATCTCAACCCTATTGCTGCCAATGACCAAAGCCAAATGAATGCTATTAAATGGTGGTACCTTCATGGGCAAGATTATATGTACCTCCAACCTCTTGCAATAAAGATTCTATCACAAGAAGTTTTTTTTCTTTTTTTTTTTGCCACTTGCATTGTAGAATTTAATAAAACACTTTTGAATTTATCTTGTATTTATTTAATTTTGTTGGTTTTCTCTCTACGTTGCGAGCTCTTCTACCGCTAAGCGGAATTGGAGTACTTACTACTTTATCCACTCAATCAAGCGCAACAGATTGGCTGCAAAAAAAGCATAAGACTTGGTGTAGGGTGTATATTTACAACAATTTGCCCCTCCTGGCACAGAAGGATCCAAAATACAAGGGGCCAGAGGAGCTTTGGGATGTAGCACCCGAGACTGCAGACTTGGATATGACCATTCAGGATCTTGCTAGAGCCACTTTGGCTAATGTGGATGATGATGATGATGACGAGACAATACCCTCTAGTGCTAGTGGAACCGCTTTGGGTTCCAATGATGACGTTGATCAGTCACTTGCAGCTACTAAAGACCCCATTGATCCGGATTTTTTTGATAATCCATTTGATGATTTGTGAAATGAAAACTTTAGTCTTTCATGATTGAAACATTGAATCATGTTTCAAACTTTAATGAACTATATTTTGAATTTCCATTTTGTAATTCAATAATTCAATGTGCTGATTTTCTTTAGAATCGTGAACATAGATCAATAATCAAGTATACCACATAAATTTTTAATGTTTATCTTTGAGATTTGGCATCGATCAATGATCAAGCATCATAGATTCATACTATGAAATGATTTAGTTTTAGAATTATGTATATTTCTCTATTTTTTGTATATATAATGCATATATTTATATATACACACACAAACCCATATGAATCATAATGGGAAAAAAAATTCACGAATCCACAAACCGGATTCTCGAACCCGAATCCGTCCCCGAACCCGAACCAGCAACTTAGAAAAAAACCCATTGGGTGTACAAGGTGAAGTACAAGGCAAATGTTACACTAGAAAAGTACAAAGCTTATTTGGTTGCGAAAAGGTTTTCACAAAAAGGACATTGACCGTGAAGAGACCTTTGCTCCTACAACAAAAATGACCACTATTCGATTAGTCCTACAAATGGCAACTTAGTTTGGCTAGATAGACCATCAAATATACGTAAAGAGTGCCTTGATTAAGATTTGGAGGAGGTAGCGTACATGTATCCAACAAGGCTTTTGAGTTGCGAGGAATGAGCATCTTGTATGTCGACTAAAAGAAGCTCTATATAGCTTAAGCAACCCAAGGCACAAAATATCAAAATTGGCAATTATTTGGCCAAACAAGGATTCCTATGATACTTACATTTTAATATATACATCAAAAGCATCAATAATGAAATCATTCTACTAGTCATGTATGTAGATGACATCATTCTTACAAGGAGTGTGGCACAAACTATTGAATTGATCAATAATAATTTTGAAATGACTGATCTAGGCCTCTTACATCACTGCCTAGGTTTAAAGTTTGGCATATAGACGGTAGAATTTGTCTCACAATCCAAACATGCCAAGAGTTTACGCAACATAATCAAAATAACAAATTGCAAAATCTCATCTACACCTATAAAGAAATGGTTTAAGCTTTCAACCAAAACTGACTCTAAGACGATTAATAAATCCACCTACAAGTAACTAGTGAGGAGCCTAATATATCTTACAACCACTAGACTTTATTTGAGCTATGTTGTAAATTTCATTTCCAAATTCATGACATCACCAATGATAGAACATTAGACTGTAATAAAGAGAGAATGTGAAAGGGACACTTGACACTCTATATACTGGAAGCAAGGACCCTAGGCTGTGTAATTAAAGATTCAAATTGAACAAGTTCTGTAGATGACAGAAATCTAGATATGTTTTTAGCCATAGCATGCGTGCAATTACACAAACCAACAAGAAGCAACATACACCAGCTCTTTCCTCAATTGAGGCAAAATATCAAGGGGCAGTAAAAGCAACAGATAGGCAGATTGGTTTAGAAGGATGCTTTTAGCCATGAAGATGCCAAAAAATTAAAACTACATCCTTCTTTTGTGACAATCAAGGGGTGCTCAAACTTGCACAAAAATCCAGTCTTCCATGAGCATACCAAACATGTTGAAATACATTGTCACTTCATCAAACAAATTTGTTGAAGATAGACCCCTTATGTTGCATTATGACAGGGTGGTAAAGTAGTAGAGGATCAAACTACTACTTTTGTTGAAGATAGAAATCTAGTAGAGGATCAAACTACAAACATTTTTATCAAATATATGGTCCTGACAAACTTGTTAAATTTCACAAAAGCTTGGTGTAGTTAGTAGATTGCTCATTCTGACAGGGTGCTAAAGTAAATATTATTTAGGAATGGTCAACTAGCTATTAGTCGTAGGTTTTAATAAATATGTTTTGACTTTAGGGAACACTTTATGTTTTATTTCCTTCTGGAATGTTCTTTTATTTATTCCATAATGAAAATGTGGTTTTCATCCTTCATTATAATCGTATATAAGAAGAAAGATTTCGATTCTTATTTAATTAATTAATATCTTAGTAATCTTTGTGTTCAATTTCTGTAAAAATTAGTAATACTATAATGCATAACGTGCAAATACTGCTGTGAATGAATAATTAGTTAGTATTACCACTTACAAAGAGTGCATTGGGAAAATATCAATGGCACTATGAGGAAATCTTGATCTTAATAAAGGCTACTGTAACAGAAATAAGAAAAAGAATTTACAAAAAAATGAGCAAGCATATCTATAAAGCTTGGAGCTGATGTTTACTTCTTGATTATCATGAAAAAGCATAAAGAAGTGCAAACCAGTGACAGAATATCAAACCTCATATGTCAAAGTGCCACCAGAAGTTGCTGGTTGACGAAGTGTCACATTAGAAATGGCACCATTTGCTGAAAGTATGCAAACTGCACGAGGTCCTTGCTGTGAAAATGACATTATCTTTGATGCAACATCCTGCAAGGAAACACTATACTTCAGTTGCTTGGATAACACTAGATTGATTTTTCTTTAACAAATCTTAGATGCTTGATTCAACAAGATTTAAAAAGAGTTTGTCTTCACTTAGTTTACATTAAAGAATAAATGAATGGTGCATGACATCCTTGGAGGTTCTAAACTGCTTATATCGACAGCAAGCTTGCATCCACGAGCATGCAAAGCATTGCAGAATAAGATATAATAATCTCATTATTTGAATTATGACATCACTTCTGACGTCTTTTAGGGTACCATTGTTATTATTAACATATAAATCCTATGGTACTTGGAATGAATTCATTATCATTTCTATAATGTGCTGACGAGTTTTGTTGTTATAATTGACACAGAAATTCCATGATATCTGAAGCCTCATTAGCAATTAATTTATTAATATTTATTATTTACATTAGCTGTTGAACAAACTGTTGCTGTAAGCCAGCCAACAAGCAAAAAAAATTATAAAAATATAGCAAATATCAATATTCTTTTCATAGTCTGTGGCATCATTTACTCTAGTATGCCTGTATTAGGTTATTATTGTCAATATCAATTATAAGTCATAACGATCCCCTAATATTTGGAACCTGGTAAATTTATTGCTATTTTGAATTTGCTAAAACATGTTGCCCAACCTGCTGTCTTTGACCAACCAATCAAACAAAAATGACTAATACATATAGATTATTTATTTACTTTTCATAACCTAGGGTCTCATTTGCCCTATTGTTTGTCTATTGTAATTGAATGTACTCTGAGTCCCACTGACCTACTATTTGTCATCCTCATTTGCCCTATTGACAAATGGGGATGAGGTCCCCCATTTGTGGCCTCAACTAACTCTCGCCAAATTAAAATTTATCATGTTACCAATGGCAATCAATCAATCAGTATATATTATATTGTATATTAATTTTATTAATAAAAAGTACTAAGAAACATGTATATTGTTTCTAATAGTCCTTCTCCTAGGCTGCCAATACACACACACACACACACACACATATGCTTTTTAAATGTTTTAGCTGGATCCATGAACCAAATCTGTAAACCCAAATCAAGATCCAAACCAAAACTGGCAACATAGCTTGTAAACAATGAGCAATGTAAGCATTGCATTGGTACTTCAACTTTTATTTCACTGCTTTAATGGTTCTATTTCAGTGAAATCTATCCTTAAACCTGTGTTTTGATTTCTAGCTATTATTATAATTAGAGTCTACATTATATCTCTCTAAATATATGGCCTTCAGGTCAATTCTTTGGGTCAGCCCATGTGCATTCATTAATATGCTTTGTGTATGGCATGTTGGCACTTCATACTCAATAATCTGACTCTCAAGCCAGTTATTATTCACCAATGCGAGCAGCAACGTGGTTAAAGCCTCAAAATAGGGAGCCATGGTATCCCAACATACTCAGAAATGAAGATCAAAGGCTACATACATGTTTCTGCTGTCTTTATTTTATTTTGTGGTGAGCACAATACATTTCACTAAGAGAGCTCTCAACAAGATAAATGTTGAATGTTAATAAAGAAATAAGCCTATTCTATGAGGATATAATAAGAATATGCAAAAGCTTTCTTACGCAAATTATGTGCCCGGATGAACAAGTATTTACTACAGTAAAGATATTTTTTTCTTTTGAAATGGTAGGACCTTGCTGTTGTTATGTTTGATGATCACAGTAGAACAAATTTATACTGTTTCATGATCGACGTATGGAGAAAGCAATGGCATGCCAGGGAAAAAAACAATAATTAAAAAATGAGGTTGATGAAGGCAAATCAACAGGACTTCGAATGGAAATTTTGATTACCCTACCAAGCATGGGTTAAACATATCAATCTTTACTTTCAAAATTCTACAATAACTAAAAATCGATAAAAAAGTATTAACTTAACCCACATAGTAGCAGCCAAGCAACAATAGAAGCCAATCCCCAAGATCCTATAAACAAGCAGAGAATGCTATAACTGCTATCGATATAAGATTTAAACATTAAATGACCTTGTAGAACCCTACACATTGTGCTTATCACTTGCAGTAAAAAGTAAGATGAAAGACTACTGAAACAACAAATCCTTGTCAGCCAAACTACCAAACCTTTAAAATAGACAAAATCTCAGATCTGTACGTGACTTTATTCTATCTAAAAATAGAAAAACTCAAATCTGTACATGACTTTAAACCTTATCAAAATAGACAAACTCTCAGATCTGTACATGACTTTATACCGTCCATCATTCAGACCTCGATTAAAAAAACCAAGCCACTAAAATTCTAAAACTACCTTAAGAAGAATTTTTTGAGCCCCTAAAAGATAAAATACCCAAGAAAGGCAAGATGCTTCAAGGTAATTATTGTTGGTATGTGGCAACTGATCATGCTATACTGTACACTCTTAATGATTCGTGAGGGTTTTTTTTTGGTTAGCTCATTAAGCGTTTTTGGTTAACTCGTCAAGCATTTTCCCAGGTTAACTTGTCAAGCATTTTTTAGGGTTAATTTGTTAACCGACATTGGTAAACCACCTAAAAGGCCTATAAATAAGTGGTGGTGTAATGTGAAATTATCAGATTGTGATTTTCTCTTTGCTGGATAATAAAATTAGTGAACGGATGTTTCTCTGGTGGATGTAGCCCATATAGGGTGAACCACATTAAATCTCTGTGTTATTTGTTTTTCTGTCTTCTCTATTTCTGCATTATTGTAATATTGTTTATTGCTCATATCTGCCTAAAGCCTAACAATTATGACATGGGATAATGACAATGAAAGACAAATGCTAGAAAACCCAACAGCAAATCAAAATAAGACAACAGTCCCAAACATGAAAACTGAATCAATCAACCTCAAAAGGTCACTAATAAACCTTTAGAGAAGTTCCATCTAACCAAATTCTTCTTCATTACAACGATTGTTCAACAGCTTAAAAGCTTAAAAGTTAGTGCTGACTTGAACCGTACCCCCACCTTTTAATCTTTTTTTTCATTAAAGCTTAAAAACCACCATCTGAGGCACAATATATTTATGAAGCTGAACTAGAAGACAAATAAGAAACTTATATTGGAACACTTATAACCCAACAGCAGATAAATACAAATCCAGCAATCTGACCATAACCTAGATTTTAATGTGATGAGCATTGGTTTGTACAATGCAATTCCTTCATATCAATGCAAATATAAGAAAAATAATTTCATTCACCCTAAAGACTATCTCCTTCAATTCCTAGAACGGTAAAAGACAAATGCTTACCACAATGAGGATGACCTCCTATACCCTTTATATCCTATGCTTCAGTCAATCGTGGGAAAAAAATAACTGTAAGTAGTCTATATCAAAAAAGTTTAGAAGAACTACCACAATCCCCAACATAAGGAAAACTAGAGCCCTTATTGTTTCAATTCAAGGGTATATTCCCCCAGAGTTACCAAATAGGCTACAACCTCATTGAGATATTAATCATCAATAAAATTAGAAACAAATAGACAGCCAAAATTTAGAACCCCGTGTGGACTTAGTTATATGAATAGAAGAAAGAAGGCTACAACCACCTTCTATATCCCCTTTTGTCACACTAATCTTTTCAGGTAAACAAGGATGGTATAATGAGAATGTGTATATGCTATAGATTTTAAAAAGAGTCATTATATTAGACACGCCTCTCACATGAATATCCTAGTCATTATAGTAGACAAATAACCCTCGCACATATATGCTAACTCCTAAATGATTTTGTAGGAGACAATAATGTCTATAATAGAGCTTAAAAAGTTAAATGCATATATTAAATGTTCAAATCAGGTCTAAAATATAGTTAAGACAATTTTTACTGCAACAAATATATAGTATGATTACTAGTGATACCCATCAGACAGACTTAAGTTCCCAACTTCCTTCAAGAGATGGAAGAACAACATTTGTTTTATTGGAACAAGAATCAAAGAATCTTTACAAAACAGATGAAAGAACAGCAGTGGGTATCAAAGAAACAGCAGGTTTCAGCACTCCTACAATAGGAGTCAAATAACAAACATCACATATTCTAAAAACTAAATCAAGTGCTTATGACAAAGCTGATTTGAATAGCATTTATATTGTACAGGAACAACTGTAATTGAGCAAAACTGGACATAGAAATAAGAACGACATTAGTAAGCAATGAATGTAATATCATTCAGGCACAGTAAATCAACATCTCTGGTAGCAATCTCCCCACAACCATCCTCAAAAGACTAAGCATGCAGCTGCTTACCAGGACAATGAACCAATTTGTGACAAAACTAAGAACTGTAATTCTGGTAGATTCTTTGTAGACCCCAGCATCATAATTCTTTTACAGTTCAAGATATTTTGAGTCTCGACCTTAATTAGAAAACTGATCAAACTTATTCAATTTATTGAACTTTACCAAAAATGAAGACATAACACACAAAGTACCATGAGAAAGTACATATACTGAATCAAATTTTGAGTGCCAACCATTCAAGTGAGTTATTTTTAAAAAATACAAAATAATTTTGGACATGTAGTATTTGAAAAATCTAAGTGATTTGAAATCAAAAAATTAAAATTAAACTACAATAAACTATAAAGTAGAAACTAAACACAATTTAGATCTGGCAAAACTTACATAAAAACATGGTATCTCTAAGAGCTCAAACTTCACAAAAATTCCTCAAAGAAACATAAATTTCCAATGAACATGAAACATCAGAAGTCCTTTGACATCTCAAACATAAAGTAAACAAACACCCCCAATACTTAAACTACAAAATCTTCTATCCTATGCACGAATGCTAGTATCATATGTATTGCACTTTCCTACAATGGAAAAGGTGTGGCCTTTGAAAGTGAAAAGTTAGATGATACACGTTACCACCAAAGCAAACAGACAAACAATCAAACACCATATTTTTTTAAGTGTTTACTATAAGAACTAGAGAATCAAAAGGGAGCACAACACAATGATAGATGTCCAAATGACAAGAAGATGTGATGATACGTGCAACTATAATGTCCTAGCCCACCCAATAATTCAAATACACTGCTCAAAAAGGCATTAAAATGAAGTTACACAAAGGCAAGAATTGTTTAGATTAAATTAGTATCTAAGCGAAGAAAAATGTTCACCAGAAAAACAAACTACTGCTTTGAAGTAATTAGCAAAATACAGAAAAACCACAGACGAAACCATAAAAGACATCAAATTCAATCCATCACTCAACAAACACAAACATATCTTTTCCGATGACCCTCTCATTACTATGTGATCATACGTGCAACTATGATGTCCTGGCCCACCCAATAATTCAAATACACTGCTCAAAAAGACATAAAAATGAAGTTATACAAAGGCAAGAATTGTTTAGATTAAATTAGTATCTAAGCAAAGAAAAATGTTCAACAGAAAAACAAATTAATGCTTTGAAGTGATTAGCAAAATACATAAAAACCACAGGCGAAACCATAAAAGACATCAAATTCAATCTATCACTCAAGAAACACAAACATATCTTTCCAGATGACCCTCTCATCACTGCCACCACATAGAGAGATCTATCAGCAAATTGAACTTGAGGCAAATGGCCAATAAATTAATAATCATTAAGGGATCAAAAAGCTAAAAGAAGTCGGCATTTTGGACCTACATGAAGCAGAAAAACAAACCATGTAACTCCTTAGAAAAGGTTTAATCAAAGCTTCCAAACAACTTTTAAGAACACCTATATAACATGTTTCTTAGAAAAGTTACAAATTGAAAGAAAGGTAGCCATTCACCAGAACAAATGATGTTTTGCCTGAACCTCTCAAAGAGCAGCTGTCTTATACAATATCTATCTAAAAAACTTAGAATATATAGAAACACATTTGACAAGCCACAAAAAAATGCTAACAGAAACACCCATAGTAGAACTACTGGACCCAAAAAAAACATTTACAATGCATTCAGTCTTTATGTCAGCTTCATATAGAAAGCAACAATCACGTTTTACAACATTACAAAAAGTCAACGACATGGAATGAGAAACATATGACCACTGAAACAGAAAAAGGGAGAAACACATGAAAGGAGAAGAAGAATATTTCGTTTAAGGGAATGCAAAACCTTGAAGAAGAAACTAGTCAATCTCATTTAATAAAGTCATAAACAAACTTACTTTTGGATAAAACCGTTGCTAGCTTTTGCAAGAGAATTGTAAGTTATAAATTGAAATTCCTCTGAGAGTCAAACCAAATAGTTCGCATTTGACAAGTAGATGCACAAAGCTCTCCCTGACATATTATAAACCACTTGCAAACTACAACTACAGTCACATGTTAAAATGCATCCAGTCTTTGAACATTAGCTTCCTACAGAAAGCATTGATCAGTTTTGTAAACACATTAGTCAAAGATGTGGAACAAGGAACATATGACCGCTAAGTAAAATATAGATCAACAAAATCAACTAATATCTTACTTTCACTGACTTGAGTGCAAATCTTTGAAGATGAAACTTGTTTGTCCAATTCCATGGAAAACCAAGCCTTTCAGAAAATGGAGTCTAGAACTCTGGTAAAAGATTTCTGAATGGTGACTCTTCCACGATAGCTTGCACAGGACTTGTGTGAATTTTCATTGTTCATATCCTAGTCAAATATTTTATCGATTAAAAAATGATAGCTCCTGATTGATGTTTTCTGAGCTCAGCTAATGTATCCAAAAAAATCAACTTTCATCTTCAAATTCATGGAAAAAATAAGCTAGATCCATCATTAACAAAAAGAACAGATAAATTATAACCACAGAAACAAAAACATAGCCAGTACAACAGACTAAACCAGGAGCACAAAGTTTACTGGGACCACAAAGTTATCAGAACAACGGAAACAGAAAACATTGAGGAGCTCTTAACATTAAAGC
This sequence comes from Thuja plicata, assembly GCA_018584345.1. Lineage (NCBI taxonomy): Eukaryota > Viridiplantae > Streptophyta > Pinopsida > Cupressales > Cupressaceae > Thuja > Thuja plicata. The sequence goes on from MU227218.1 coordinate 832,577, forward strand.
AGCCAACTTGATCACAATTTCTACAGAAATAATCACCACTATAATAGTAAATTAAGCACCAGTGCATTCATCTGATCTACAATAGAAGTTTGCACAGAGGAAGATGAGACTGACAATCACATAGGAAGGTGAGTCTTCTTCACATATGGGTGGAAGATGACAGCACATTTGATGACGGAAAGTGCTCCTCCTAGGTTGTACTGGGAGAGGTTTTAGGCATTAAATCAATGTATAGAGCTCCTTCAATAAGGGAGCATTTCATCAAATTAACATCATTGTCTTCTTTCTTCAAGTGTGCACCAATAGCAGAAGTAATACAAAACAGAGATTAGTGATTACGATATTTGTACCATATAAAACTCCACATCCCAAAATTAGTACCAGGCGAAACTCAAAGAAAACTAAGGAAATTAAAAAATATAAGAAAACTCAAAAACAATTACACAAGTTTACAATACTGTTAAAAACAAAACGCATAAGAAATGAGTTTGGTGAATACATAGATAAGAAAATTGTTGAAAAAGCATTCAAATCCACAGCAAGGAGAAATTTGTAAAAAAAAAATTAAAAGAATTCTGCTAGCAGGTTAGTTTCTGATGAGTTACTTGCCGAGCATTTCTGGCTTATGTGTTCTGCAAGTTACAAGTGAGTTTTAGAACTATGACTCGTACATTTCAGCTATTTATTACCCTTAACTTTGCAAATGAATACAGCAATTTTCCCTTTCTCTTATGTTTCCATCTAAATAGGGTGTACTGCATTCTTTATTGATTTTTTAGTATCTACTATATATTTCTAATGGTAAAAGCTCCACATTGGAAGCAAGGATTTTAAATTCGACATGGGGTAAGATGTATATACTTAGCATGACCAATATATAATGTAAATAGAAAATAATCAGCTTGTTGACTTCAACAAGGGAGGTCTTCAGCAACAAATTGATCTTTTCCTTGTAGTGAACAAGAAACTACTTTTAAACTTTACATTTATGAAACGGAATTTTTTTTGTTGAAAACAGTTTTCTCAATTGTCCACTCTAACCACAAAATAACATAGTTAACAGGACACAGGGACTGGTACTGCTGGCACACCATTTCTCCATATAATGGAAGATGCATACTTGGAGATGGCAACAATTAAAACATATTTTAATATATTACTGTAATTTAAATTAAGAAAATAAAGATTTATACAGTGACTATGCAATTTTAAAGCATTTTGTGCTTAGAAAATTAAAAAAATTACATTTAAAATATATAAATAGATGTCAATGAAAGAAGAGATTAATTATACTGATATATAATCACCACCATGATATAAAAGATAAGAGTTTAAACCATAATCCCCTCAGATAAGGGAAGGAGAAAATGGTCGGAGCCTTACTATTTTAAGAACATGGTACAGTTGTATTGGGTGACAGATGTTTATATTAGCACATGTTATTATCGTGGAGTACCCCCCTTTTCCATTTCAATCAATTGATAATATTTCAGTATACATACAAGTCTAAATCTGATTTACTGTTTCTCTTCTTACTAAGACCTCTGCATAGTTTTCTGCTTTTAAAATACTTGTTGAACTATTATGCAAAATATAAAATTAATAGTCTTTGTGTATTTCTTTAGTTTAATCAATTGATAAAACTTCAGTATACATAAAAATCTAAAGCCCTTTTTATTGTTTCTCTTCTTACTAGGACCTCTTCAGACCTTCATAGTTTCTAACATTTTTCCACTTTCAAAAAGACTTGTTGAACTGTCATACAAAAATAGATAACTACGTGTCTTAGTGTAATTCTTTAGTTCTATTAGCGCATGTCAACCAGATATCAACACTTCGGAAAAAAACAAAAAAAAAATATAATAATATATCTAAGGAAATTCCCTTTTCATGGGAAGTTTCCTAGAGACATATGGAGACAGTAAGAAACTTCATCTTAAGTCTCCCAGTGTCTTAAGAAATCACCATATGTGTATGTGAGATGGGTATACATTTCCAAAATGAGGGACAAGTACCAGGGGTCAAGGTAGATATAAGTTTATAACCATGCAAAACAATAAAGGAAATCACTTTGAGGCTATGCATTCACTTCTACGCAAGCATTTTTTGGTCACATATTTCATTAAAAAGATAATTGTCATTTGTTTGAATATTCCCACACCGACAATTTAAACCAAGACAAACATATGTTTCCAGTGAATTGTAATCCGATTCTAGTAATTATATATCATATAATGAAAAGAATGTCTCCTTAAAAAATTACAAGTCTCATAATTCATAAATGTCCTACTGATGAAGAAACATCCACCATTCACATATTTGTCAATGAGCTAATGATTCAACCAAATTTCTACCCACCATAGGTTTTCTTATGACATAAAGCAATCTTAAGAATGTCTCATAGAACTTATTATGACTAGGTGCCTTTTTTACAGTGGAACATTTAAATCATTATTTTTAATTGGGCACAATGAAGCATCATTTATTCTTGTTGTAAACTGTAAATACACAAAACGTAATGGTATTTATGGATTAAACTAGCACAAAGTGCAATTTGTCGATGTCTTTGCAATTGCTTATAGTAAATTTTAAAACAAAACAATATTTCAAATACTGATAAAAATATGCATGTACTGCACAATACAAGATAGTTAAGAAGCATTTGCACATGCTTCATGAATTTGATACAGCCAAACAACCACTCTTTATGTTGTGATCAATTGAAATTTGAACTTACTAGTATCAGTATGACATCAAAAAAGAACATTAACTTAATTTCAGTAGATTAATTGTCACCTACCTCCCCTGCAGCTATGGTGATGACATGCGGAGTGAAGCCAATACCTGCTGAACCTACCACCCATTCCCCTAAAGCAGACATTTTGAAAAACATCATCAGTACATTATAAAGGAAAGCAAAAGAATTAGTGTGTAAAATTTGGCCATATTATTAAATTGATCAAAACCTTCATAACATGCCTCAAAATTGTCCTTAATCATAAAGTTTTGACAATGTGTTATTCAAAGCATAAATGCTGTGGATTATTTTGAAAGAGAAAATTGAGCTCTATATTGGTTAAGCTTTCATGTGAATAGTATGAGATAAATATAGATGATCTAAAAAGATGGAAATCAAAGCTTGTAATAACAATGAATGTTAGGCAATAAAATTGGCATGCTCAAAGAGTAACTCAAGCCTTAGTAATCAAGTTGCCTGCATATATCTAATAGTTGATATAGTATCTTTACACCATTATTGCTTGAATTACAAAAGTAAGTAGTTGTAACCAAAAATCAAAAATCAACCAAGAAATAATGCGTATCAATGTTCAATAGTAGTTTAGCTATAGATTAAATTCATACATTAGTTGAATAAAGCAAGTCTGTCCAAATGTATTAGCTTCCAATGGAATGCACACCATGCACTGTCATCTCCTTGCAAAGACTTTACCAAAGACATAACAAGCATTACCAATCTAGACCCTAAACATCAATAGGCCCTTAAAATGTGTGCTAGCCAAATTCTTTTGAGAATCACTCAATCCCCCATTTTGAATGAACTTGCTACCCCATACATGTCACAAAATTAAAAGGGGAAGCAATCCCCACAATGTGTGAAGATACCACAATTATGCCAATGATGGAAGTTTTCCACAGGTCATAATTATTTGTAGTAAGAGTCATTTGATTTAAAGCTAGTACTTCTCTCTTTTGTCTAGCTTGTCTCTAAGCTTTCTTTCATACTGCTTGAAATATGAGTGATGAGGTGTCAGATTCATCAAAGTCATAAAAGCCAATGTGCTTTCAATAAACAATTTACTTGCATGTCTTCACTAAACCAGTTCTAGTAACATTAGGCCTCCAGTAGCATCTTTGAGCTTTGTTGAAGCTTTGTAACCATCCATTCTCTAGATCCACATTTTCTTCACAACTAGATCTTATTAATTGCACTTAAGTTTTGCTATATATATATTTTGACGTGCTGTCCTCTTTTCTCGGTCTCTCATGTTTTTTGTAAAAATTAGGACATTGTTCTTAGATTTTGATTAAGATTGTTTTCAAAATGCAAGATAGCAAGATATCAGTATCTTCCATTATATGGTTTAGGTAGCTTTCATCCGAATTGGACTCTAGCCCATCACTTCAGACTTCAGAGTCCAGTTTCTTTTTGCATTCAGCAATATATAAATTACAATGTTAATAATAGATAGCTTCAAAGTTTAGCTTCCATGAGCTATGTTGTAATAAATTTGCAATCAATTTCAAATTTTTAATTGTTGTCTAATCTTTTCTGTTGAGATTTATGAAGAGTCTAATGGTTCAAATCCCTTTCTGCAATATGTTGTGACAACTGTTGTATTTGTTGTACTTTGATTACAGCCGCAAGAGATAATTCTTACTATTGTAATTTCTCCACAAATATGTAATTGTGAGCCAATTACACACAACTATTAAATCTTCCACTTGCTAAAGACGTGCAATATAATGCATTAATCTCCAGATTTTATTTATAGTTTTCCTCTCAATAAATTCAGGCTGCTTTATTCTTATGTTGGCAAAAAGATAATTTATTTGAAGTTCGATTCAAATAGCAAAACGAGAGAAATTGGCAACAAGCAAAAATGTAAGCCACTTTGAAAGTGTTCTGATTAGTAAGTGCATAGACAAACAGTTTATGACATTTGGCGCCACTGCCTACAGAAACCATCTTTTCTGGCTTCAAAAGAAAACAGACTGTAGAATCAGAAGATGCAGAAATATAAGGGTGGAAACAATTTTGTTTCGAGGAAAATTATAATTCGAGTACTCAAGTCCTTGATTAAAATGAAGAAAAATTATAACTTGATATCTCATATCAGTAGAAGACCTTGACTAAAATGAAGAAAAATTATAACTTGATATCTCATATCAGTAGAAGACCTTGATTAAAATGGGGTCAAGCTACCTATGCTATAAACATACGACATAAGGCATTGCAAATTTTGCACCTAAGAACAGTAAGAAGCAATAAGTTGCATTACAATGGCAATTCCGGTTATGTTACACCAGTAAAAATCTGTTTTTTGTGTCTAAATATGATTCAAAGAATGATAAAATAGTGATGAAGTTAATGAACGGAGCAGAAAAATAGGAAATATTGAATGATCAAAGTTTAGGATATGAAACATGCTCCACTAACACATCAAAACAATGTTGTGTACATGTTGTGTCGCATTCACAATTTGCACCACCTCTTCTTCTAAGGCTGTTGCTTCCACAATGTCGAATTGGATGATTTTTTCTCTTGACAGTAGGAATTGTGCTCAAGATTCTTTCTAGATTTAGTTTGATGCTAATATCTTTGTATTTTATTTTAAAGCTAATTTTGCCTTCTTTCATATAGACTTTTCCAAAAATATGTACTCAATTATGGCAGCATACTTGGAAGTATATCAAATAGTGTTAATTGTAATAAAATTCAACTATATCAGGATAATGACATGCGACCACTTCTTGTATTCTCAGTGTTAAAAATAGCATATTGGTGTAAACGAGCTTCTTGTAAATCCCAGACAGTTGAATCACACTTCCCACACAACTACTACCATTAGATAATCTGGTTGCCACAATGCTTCATGGATCAAAATTCACTACAAAGAGCTTCCACGGATCAGTTCGAAGCCCTAACTAGTTCTTTCCAATATTCAAGTAATGGTAACTTTCCCTCCAAGACATGGCAATTGAGGAAAGTTGTAAATAAGAAATGTGATCACCTCCTCATTGCCTGATTGATATAGAAGGGTGACTCAAGTTGTTGAATATAGGTATCATCTGCATCAGTCTAGCCTTCAAACTAGGCAATATCAAGAATGACCAAAATTTCTAAACAAATTGTGACCCCCAAATATAGGCATGTTTGAATTTGGTGACTTGAATAAAAACTTAAAAGGCAATTCTCTAGTCAATCTATCTAGAGGGATCAAAGAGTTTATCTTTCCAACCTGTTGTATCAGCAATCTATTTATATACAACATTGAGAATGTTTTAGTAGTTCTATTGAAAACATGCAAAGTATCCCTGAGGGTAGATAAAGGGACCATATGTAGGAATCTCATGATACATATACCCTAATCTCATACCAAAAGGCATCCAGCACTGTAAGACTATTTATCCAAATCCCAATAGATACCAAAAGGGTAACATAGCAGATGATATTTATCCTGTGTCATAAGGTAGGAACAATGACCAAATCCAAGAAATTGAATGTCAGGCTTCCTGGTGGCCTCTCAAATCAACTTGTCGCATATAATAATTGAAGGGGATTCAATGATACAGAATAATTCAATTAAAAGGCTCTTATCTCTCAAATATAATTGGACAGCATATTATAAGAGGCTTGGGGATTGCTTGATTCCTTTGTCAATTTTGAATGCCAACATTGCTATCAAGAGGCAAATATGGCACAACTCTTTGGCCAACCTTGCTATTGACAAGCTCAAAGAGGCTCCTTTCTTCTAAGTCCCTTGAAATGTGGCATGGTGAAAAATTGATCACACTTTGGGAGGATGAGAGAATACTATTATCTTGTCCCTCATGTGAATCATTGAAAACCCATCTATTGATGCCCATGTCTCAATGGGTTCACATTTATTCTATGTCCTATATAAGGCTAGCATAATCATCATTTTCACTACATTGGGTTGCAATTAATCCCCCATGATTTGTATGCAGGGTAGCCATAAGACTCTTGGCTCATGCCTTAAGCTAATTCACGATCGTTTGGTAGCAATTGATTTTGTCAAGTAGGCAGTGTTTTTTGTAACGTTTTATTAGGATTCAACTACATAGTTTTTGAGTCAACCTCATTGACCCATATTTCGCAAGTGGGGTTCACAAGAACCCACCTCTCATGAGCATGAATAGTCCACTCAATGCTCACTACATCTAGGTGATGCTCACAAGGGTGAAGCATCAAGACTTCTCATAAGGTCACAAATCCCAAGGGTGGAGCACCAAGGCTTACTAAAATGGGCAAGTTCCCAAGAAGCCCTAATGCTTCACCCCTGTAAGTATCACCTAGATGCAATGATTGCTAAGTGAGCCACTCATGCTCATGAGAAAATGTTTCTTGTTAACCCACTATTCATGAATTATGGGAAATGAGACTAACTTAAAAACTATGCATTTTAATTCTCATAAAACATCACAAGCAATTAATGTTATTTCTTGAAGGTTTTGGTTGGTAGCTTTTTATTCCTATATGGTGAGCATCATCTCCATGTTGTTGGGAATCTTAGCTCCTTTCTAGGTTATGACTCTTCATGCCCATCCATTGCTTCCCCTCGCAAACAATGGAGGGAGTGTAGCTGCATTCAAAGAAATGGGAGACGGCATTCTCTAGATACATCTCCAAAATTTAGTTTTGACGGGTCTTTGGTCTCAGCAAGGATAACATTTTAGAGGCTATCTCAATGGTGATTAGTGCTGACTTCATCAATGGCAACGACTTGGAATATACAATTTGTTTTCATGCTCCAACTCTATATAAGAAGTCGCATTATAGTCTACTCCTTAGCCTATTCCACATTAAGCCTAGGTCTAGGCATGGCCTTGAGAATAATCTGAAAGCGATTGAGCTAGATGCCACCAAACAAAAGGTGTGTGCCCATGGAAGTTCACAAGGAATTGGAAGAATGTTTCACTACATTGGCTACTAAGCTAGACCAAGTGTAATTGTTTTTGGCCCATGGCTCTAGGACATTTAAAACAGGGTTGGACTTTGGGAGTATTCAGCCTCGAGTTAAATTAGTTGTTGAGGATCATCGTAATAACATGGTGACAATGAAGGTCATTAAAGTCTTGATTATGGCTGCACATCTAGATCCTCTACTAGTGGTCAAATCAATGGACACAAATGCAAATAGGCCTCCAACTCCTCATGATACTTTGGCCCCTAGCTACTCTACAAGCCCAAGCTCTCCTATGAGCCATGGTTCATCCTCAATGGCCAACCTAGACTAAAGACTATGGTAAGGGTCATTTCAAGTCGGTGGATGCCTTTGCACTATTGCTTTAATTGATTTCCTACTTGTGATGCATAATTTTTGTGAGTTGGTGAGAAAAGTGTCGTAGTATAATGTTATTTGATCTAATGTTGTTTCTAGACCATGAGAATTGTCTTCCTTGTTTGCTACAAGGATGGGCATATTCGTGCCCATTGTTATATGGTCTCAAGCTGGATTTCTTATTATTTATCTATCTTGGACTCTATGATAAGCTGCCCGCCATGCAATTTTGGGCATGTAATAGGTTGGAAATATGTTGACAAAAAGCCCCAAAAGTTATTGTTTAGCACAAAACTCTACAAAATGGATCTCTACTTTTTCTAATTTTACTATAACGGGGTGGGCCCTACCCACCATTCATCAATTAAATAAATATTGTTATGTAATGGATGTGTATGATGTGCAAATATCAAAGTTGCATGGACACAGACGGATGCAAATACGGATACGGTATTGGATACGGATACGGATACGGCCATTTTTAAGACCTCCAATATGGATACGGCTGGATACAACATTAATAGAAAACGGATACACATAAATTTAACACAGTTTTCTAAGTTATTAGAAGAGATTTCATTACTTCAAAACCAATATAGACACATAAATGCTACATAAATAATTATAAGTTTTAGTTAACACTTTACAATATGCAAAAATAGTGTAGCTGCACTGGAAGATAACACAAAAAAATGGGTCACTGAAATAGAAAAACATTTCATTTGTCTTTCTCATTTGGTGTAGGTGTTGTTTATACCACAAAAAAACTAAAAATTGCATGAATGAAGTTTTTGAAGTAAAATATGGGAAGATTTATGTCAAATTTTAAAAGAATCAAGTCACATAGTATGCAGCCAGTTGGAAAATCAAGGTTTTTTGGCAGACATGGGTGCAGTATTCAATGGGTATCCAAGCCGTAACGGATACATATCCAAATTGGATATGTGGTTACGCACACCCTAGGACGGACAAAGGAGTTTATAGCTACTATGGCAAAAATTATTGTGTAAAATTCATTATTCATTGTCTTAGCTCTGTATTATATCATTGAGCTATGATTCATCATGCATTGGATTTATCATACCATTAAGCTATCACTCTTTATGCATTGCTTTATCGTACTGTTCAGTTATTATAACCAAGACCCACCAGTACACTTTATGGTTGGATGTCTCTCTTAACTGAATTTCATCTACAAAACTGACAAAAAAACTATTTTACAAGTCACAAGTACCACATAGATATAGTCTATAGGAGATACCATTCATGACTAAACTTGCTAAGAACTTACTATAACTATTATTCCTAAAGAAAAACAAATGTTTTACAAATCAATACCAAAGAAGCACTCAAAGGGATTGACATTGCAATAGTTTAGTTGAATCGGCACTGAAAACAGCACTTTGGTTTCAAGATCAACTATTTTTAAAACTAAAAGGATATGTAAGTTGACAGCGTTTATGCTCAAATTGTAACTTGCAAACTTACATTGCAATTATGATAGTATAATAAATGTACATTAAACATTAACATCTAGCATAACTCAAAGACACTATTAAAGGCTAAACTAGTTTGACCATAAGTTATGTAGTGAATATTATAGGTTTTGGCAGTTTTGCAGCCAATACTTATGGTTACATAGCCAACACAGGAAATTCTAGTCTCACAAAATATTGCACCATGAAAGCAACAGATTTTGAATCCAGTAATTTATTGCATAACCATCATTAATTCATCATTAAAATAATTTGCTGCAAGGTCAAAGTTAAAACATTTAGGTCTTGAGGATCATACTAAGAAGCAGAACCATCACAGGCATGAATAGAACTAAAACGTGCATTCCAAAAACGAATAAAAGTTAGCATATCCAAGCAGAATGCTAGAATTTAGACTCTGGACCTGTTCAAGACACCAACTTAAATCACTACATTGTAAATTAATTTGGTGGCACAAAATAAACATGAACTAAGCACTAGACACATTTCTTGTCTTTGATGTAAGGACTAGACACTAAAATGATCAAATATAGTTTGATTCAACGTTGGAAAGTACAAATAACAGATCTTGAAGATGATACAGTTACAGTTGCAAAACCAAAACAGGCAGTCAAAACAATATTGTTCATAAAGCGTTCTTTTTTTCAACCTACTCTGGAGACCTAATTTAAATAAATCAAATCATTACAGAGACCTACTTTAGATTTTTGAAATAATGCAGAATCACTGCACAATTATTTTAGGTTTTCCAAACTACCTAATGAGACCTGTTTTAGATTTTTCATACTATTTTAGAGACCTACCATAATTTTTCCTTGACATTTAAGATCTATCTCAGGCTTTTGAAAATAATGCAGGATTGAATTTTTCAAACACCTTTAGACCATTTTAGAAATTTCAAATTACTTAAGAGACCTATTTTAACTTTTAGATTATGCGGAATAAAATGCAGAAACATAACAGACCTGTTTTGAAATTGTCAAACTATATTAGAGACCTACTATAATTTTTCCTTACCATTGTAGATCTATCTTAGGTTAATGAAAATAATGCAAGATTAGATTTTTCAAACTCCTTTAGACCATTTTAGAATTTTCAAACTACTTAAGACACCTATTTTAACATAGATTACTCAGAATAAAATGCAGAAACGTAACAGACCTGTTTTGGAATAGTCAAACTATTTTAGCGAGCTATCATATATTTTTCAAAATACTTTATAAACCATTTAAGATAGTTCAAACTATTTTACAGACCCCATTTAACATTTTCCTAGCTATTGTAGAGGCACATTTTAGATTTTTCCAACTCAAATATATTAAGATAAGTAAAGCTGTAAGATACCTTCCAAGAAAAAAATAATGCGAAGTTTCAAGAGGAATGCTAAATTTCAGAAGCTCGAGCTTTCTACAAGCATGTAAATCATTCACTGATTTATACTAAAGTGCCAGAGCAGAGCTTACATTGTAAATCATTTATATGGTGTACGAGACACACAAATAGGTGTTTACATTGTTGACAGTTGTTAAATCAGCAGCATACAGTTATATACTTGTGTAAATGTATATGTTGCATGGGTACTCATACCCATACCCCTGGGACCGGGTACTCAGTGGGTACTCAGTGGAGTGTGTCATAGTTAAGGACCCTTGATTAAGATTTCTGATTTTTGTTTCAGTTTTTGTTTGTGTATCAGCTTGCTGTTTATCACTGTTCTTGATTTGAAAACTCAATGTCTTTATATATTCAGATTTTCTATAAAAATATTAAATTATATATTAAAAAAAAATGATGTACCCAAAGTACCCCCATCTCCTATTTTGAAAAAATAACCATACCTGTACCCATACCCATATCTGAAGTACCCAAGTACCCCGTCTCCGGGCAACCTTGGTAAATGTTCAACTCTAGTTTAAGCACATGTTGGGCAGTGCTGCTAATAAGTTTTGCTTGCAACAAGTACAGTTGCATAACTAACAGAAGCAGTCATAACAATATTGTGCATAAAGTTGCTATTACAGAATGTACAAGCCTAAAAACTATTCTAGAGACGTACTAAATTGTGGAACATTACATTCTTGATTCAAGCTGTGACATGCACTCCAAATAACCAAATTAAAATAATAATAATAATAATTGAAGAAGAAAATCCACACAAAAATACCAGTTTTGTGTGACAATTTTTTTCATGCATAATGACCTCCCTCAAGTAGAGGTTTAAAGCTTGCTTGGCACAAGAACGCTCCACCCTGATATTTGAAATTGGGTATTTTTAGTCATTATTTACGTAATAAAAATCTACATCGCCAAATCCAGAAAAATATTGACTAAAAAGTTAAAAACCAATATGGACCATAGAAATTTCATGATTGGTAATTAGGCATTTTTACTGTAAATGTAAATCCACTCAAAAGGGTGTTTAGGAAGGCCCTTGCAAGTTTAAAATGTAGCAGAATTCAAAGGCTTAGAAAATGAAGCTGCCTCGCACCAGCACCTAATCTATTAAATTTTAGTTAAATACTTCTAGCGTCAACTAACATATGGGCGAAGGCCACGCATACGCTCCTATGGTTATTAAACATACCCGACACAAAGAGCATCAGTACCTCAGGGGTAGAACAAAATACTATAAATGTAAGCTGATATGTATTTTTGTTTTATAAAAATATATTGAGAAATTTTTAATACTGACACGCTATCGTGTCTGTGTGATGGATGCAAAGTTTCAAATACTCATACGGCAAATAATGCAGTCTACGTTGATCCAAATCCTCACAAAAAAATAAGGCGGTTTATGTAGGTTATAAGCTCACAAAGCAATATGTAAGTCTAAATAGATTCTACACCTTTCAACCCGATACGATAATCTACGCAGTTTCAAATCTCACATAGCAATAACGTGGTTTTAGTGGGTTCAAATGCTTATGCCGCCCAGATAAGGCGATCTACAACTTAAAGGACAAGTCTTGGACGATGTGAACCATTGGACTATAAATAAGGCACCTTAAAAAAAGAGGACACAATTTACTGCGATATCAAGAAGAATTTAAGGTGCTATAGTCAGGTCATGTCCTGAACTGTCAGAAACAAACCACACTCCGAACTACAAATGAATGAGGAGCTCAGGCGTTAGAACACGCCTACATCAAATGATAGGTCCCGGTTCGAGTCCTGGGCCGTCCATTGAAAATAAACTCGTACATCTATGATTTTAAGTACACAAAACCTGTCCCACAGGTTATTTCCAGAAACTCGAAATCAAAGAGAGAAAAGGGGGAAGAAGTAAAATAAAAAATAACAAGCAAGTGGATGAAAAATACACTGCAACCAAAAAAAAAAAGGGAACTGTTTTATAGTAATAATGAGTTGAGAGAAGCTACCGAGCGCTGCGAGGCGCTGCTTTTTACCGGAGCCAGGTGGCCGCCCTCTGCCCCGCTTCTGTAGAGGAGAAGAATAGCTTCCCCCTGGACCTGAGGCCGAGAGCGGCGTGAGAGCCAATGCCATGCTTCCATCTGGCCCATACTTCCTAGGCCTCCCTCTCTTTTTCTTTCCTGAAGAATCAGTCCCTCCTCCCATACCAATACTCATACTCATACCTCCCGGAGCTCTGTTCATATTTATCTGCGACATTAGGGTTGCTGTTGCGCTTCCACTCACAGGCAAAGCTACAGCTGGAGCAGGTGAGTTCAAGTTAGGGTTCGTAGTGCCGCTGGTATTAATATTATTATTTGCAGTTGCGTTGCTGTTGCTGTTGCTGTTGCCGTTGTTAGTGTTACTGTTCATGTTGATATTATTCCCAGCTGCGTTTGGCGGGGGGACTCGAACAACCGACGGCGTGTGTAAAGCGGACGAACCAGTCGGCATAGTGCTGCTGGACTGTCCAGACGGAGGCATTCCCATGGCTTCTCTGCCTTCCATTCAATACATACATACGATTTCAAAATATGCGCCCACAGATCTTAAAATACGATGTCTCAGCTACAAAGAAGCGCCATTTTAGAGCTGCTTCACTACTCCATTTCAAAACAACCAGTGGCGCCACAGAACTAAAGACACTTACAGATCTCTACCACAAAACAAATATAAAACAAACAAATTACTGTAACTCTTCTGTTTATGCTCTCTTTAAAGAAAACAAACTAAAAAATGCCGTCCCGCCCCTAAATTAAATGCAACACTGTAAAAGCTTAAATTGTACTGCACAGTAATAAAACCTGTGCCTTTTTAACTCCGATTTATCGACGAAACTCCTGATAATACACGTGATTGTCAACAATTTCTCTGTAATTATCTCAAATCCTGAGCATCATCGGCGCGCAGTACGAGGCAGACTACTTTATTTTTTATTGCGATTTTATCAAACCCCAAAAATACCCTACATTATTTCATAATTAAATATAATAACGAAAACTGCAAGAAAGCTTTTAATTTTAAAAAATTGCAAGAGGGAGGCAGATTTATTATTTTTTTTGCGAAATATGATTTGAAAGTCAAAGTAATCGCCACTTAAAGCTGCCAAAATAAAAATAAAAAAATATCTCGTCGGCAATCACTTTTTAAATGTAATTTGTAGCTCGCTATTAAATTCGTTTAAATTTTTGAAGCCCAGAACGGAACTCCAGATAACAGAACTCCGTTTTTAATTTGCAGGGCTTAATATTATTTTTTTATTTTAAGTTGCATGCGAAATTTTAAATGCATATTTTCAAAAAGTAGTGTTCGAAAACGACAAGGAGAAAAACCCCGTTTGCACTAAGTGAATCTTAAAATGAGTTGGATTCTAATGCGAGCCACGTTTGGATATACATTGTTCCCACCATTCTGTTTGCAGGGAAATTTATGTTTTGTGTTTATACTTCTTCCCTTGTCATTTCAAATCAAAGTTAAATCGCTTGCAATCATTTCAAATTGGTGTTTACCATGAATTGCAGCCTCCACAAACATACTTTCAAAAGTTGGTCATTGGCCTAACCAAAAAAATGTTTTACTTTCTAAAGTGTCTTTTCTAAAGTGGGGTTATGCATTATTTATCAAGCTAATTTCATTATAATATTGCCTAATCAAACACTTTAATATCCAGCTAATTTCATTGTTTATATTTTCAAATCAAACAAGTTAAATCGTTTTCATGCAAACATGCATAAAAAGACTCAAAGTGAAAGCACTCCCTCTATTGGTAATTGGGGGATGTAAGTTTAAGTAGATCTCTTAATCATTTGAACTTTTTTAGGTACGATAGACTTATGTTTTCCAATAAGACATTGAAAATATAGTGACTCTTTTTTGGAAATTTAATCTTTATCTCTTTTCAAATAAGAATTTTACGTGATGTATTTTTAAATTTAAGATATTGAAAATATAGTAAATTTTTAAAAATTATTGAAAACTTTACCTTTTAGAAATAAAAATAATTTGAGATTAAATTATTGAAGTAATATATGTTAAAATTTATTTATTTATCATTTAAAATTAATATTTAAAAAAAAAATTAATCAATTGTATTTATATTATTATGCATAGTTTCTACAATCAATTGTGTGAGTTTATTTCTTTGACGTTTCCCATCAGGAAGAAGAGAGTAAGACAAGAGAAAGAATAGAATTCTCATGGAGTTTGATTCATGCACCAAAAATTTTGAAGAATTTAAATTACTGTATTTTAAAATCTATTTATTTATTATTTAAAAATATAAATCAACATTTTAAAAAATTAATAATAAAATATAAGGCATTCACTAGTATTTATATTATTATGCATAGCTTGTGGAATCAATTGTGAGTTTATTCCTCCACCTTTCACATCAAGAAAAAAAGAGTAAGACAAAGGAAACAAATAAAATGGTCAAGTATAAATAAATTAGAGTTGATTCTAAAGGTTGTGACAAATAAATCTAAAGGTTGTGACAAATAAACTAGCTCATTGAAGTTATGCAGAAATAAACTAGCACATTAATTAAGAAGCTATGCACAAATAAATTCACATGGTTGGTTCCACTTTAAGTTAATGTATTTTTAAAGTGAAGATATTGAAAATATAGTATTTTTAAAAATACTCAAATTTTAATTTAATATTTTTTAAAAAGAGTAATTACTTAAGATCATTTTTTTAATTAATATATTAGATTTATTTGTTTATTATTGAAAAATAAAAATCAGAATTTTAAATTTGATATGAAAATATAATTGATTCAAAAGTATTTATATAATCATGCATGGCTTCTGGAATCAATTATGAGTTTATTTCCTCCTTCATATCAAGAAGAAAAGAGGGAGACAAGAGAAACAAACTAAGGCTATGCACAAATAAACTTAAACATTTATTCTAGAAGCTATGTACAAATAAACTCTCATGGTTGGTTCTACTTTAAATTGATTTATTTTTAAACTTACCATTATATTTTTAAATTATTAGATTTTAAAACTTATTTATTTATTATTTAAAAATAATAATAATAATAAAATATAATTGATTCAAAAGTATTGATTCACCAATCACATTAAAAGTTTAGTAGCTATAATTAATGCAATTTAGAGGAGTTTCTATAGTCCATTCAAAAAATAATATTAGTGGCT
Organism: Thuja plicata; assembly: GCA_018584345.1. Taxonomy (NCBI): domain Eukaryota; kingdom Viridiplantae; phylum Streptophyta; class Pinopsida; order Cupressales; family Cupressaceae; genus Thuja; species Thuja plicata. Next base: position 848,690 of record MU227218.1, read on the forward strand.
TGTATATATTAAACATGTGGTTTTTGTTAATTATATAATTTTATTTAAAAATATAACATTGATTTAGTTTAGCTTAAGAGTTCAATTTGGTGTAGTTTTAGTGTTAGGGTATAAGTTGTATTAGGATTTTCGTTCAACTTGGTATAGTTTTGTAGTGAGGGTCGAATTTGGCTTAGGTTTTTGCTTTAGGTTAGGTTCAGCTTTAGGGTAATGGCTCAATTTAGTTTAGCGCTATAGTTAAGGTTGAAGTTGGTTTACAATTTGCTTTTAATTTAGTTTAGGTTGACAGTTCAATTTGGTTTGCGTCGGGATTAATCTGGTTAACGATGAGGGTTTAATTTAGTTTAGGTTAAGCGTTCAATTTGGTGGTCTTAGTGTTAGGGTATAAGTTGTATTAGCATTATCATTCAACTTGGTTTAATTTTCTAGCGAGGGTTGAATTTGGTTGAGGTTTTTAATTTAGGGTTAGGTTGAGCTTTAGGGTAAAACAATTCAATTTGGTTCAGGGTTAGAATTCACAAATAATGTAATGTGATAATGTGATAATGTGCCTGAAAATAACCCTTAAACAAAACAATTTGGATTCAATTCAATTTAGTGTTAAGTAATATATTTTAAAATGTATTTATTTATCATTTAAAATTAATATTTAAAAAAATAATTAATCAATTGTATTTATATTATTATGCATAGTTTCTACAATCAATTGTGTGAGTTTATTTCCTTGACGTTTCCCATAGGAAGAAGAGAGCAAAACAAGAGAAAGAATAGAATTCTCATGGAGTTTGATTCATGTAGCAAAAATTTTGAAGAATTTAAATTAGTATATTTTAAAATATATTTATTTATTATTTAAAAATATAAATCAATATTTTAAAAAATTAATAATAAAATATAAGGCATTCACTAGTATTTATATTATTATGCATAGCTTGTGGAATCAATTGTGAGTTTATTTCCTCCACCTTTCACATCAAGAAGAAAAGAGTAAGACAAAGGAAACAAATAAAATGGTCAAGTATAAATAAATTAGAGAGTTGATTCTAAAGGTTGTGACAAATAAATCTAAAGGTTGTGACAAATAAACTAGCACATTAAAGCTATGCACAAATAAACTAGCACATTAATTAAGAAGCTATGCACAAATAAATTCACATGGTTGGTTCCACTTTAAGTTAATGTATATTTTAAGTGAAGATATTAAAAATATAGTATTTTTAAAAAATACTCAATTTTTAATTTTTAATTTTTTAAAAAGAAGAATTACTTAAGATAATTTTTTTTAATTAATATATTAGATTTATTTGTTTATTATTAAAAAATAAAAATCAGAATTTAAAAATTGATATAAAAATATAATTGATTCAAAAGTATTTATATAATCATGTATGGTTTCTCGAATCAATTATGAGTTTATTTCCTCCTTCAGATCAAGAAGAAGAGAGTGAGACAAGAGAAACAAAATAAACTCACACATTGATTCTAGAAGCTATGCATAAATAAACTTACACATTTATTCTAGAAGCTATGTACAAATAAACTCTCATGGTTGGTTTTGTTAGATTTGCTGAACTGCCAATCTTCCCAAGAACACCTGCATGCAAAGACTGCTACAAGAAAGAAGCAAAGACAGAAGAGAAACAGCTATGGCGGCCAATAGGCCAAAGACTGCAAAAACATGTTGACAGAAATAATCTTCTATATTCAACAATGAAAATGAATTACAATCTTCTTATGAAATACAAAGCGGTGAATCCTTATAAAGGATACCGAAACCCTAAAAAGGAAACTATAAAGAAATAGAAACTGCCTAAGGTTAGCTGAAGCAAACTAGAGTGAATAGGTAAGTTACTAATTAGATCATAATGATTTAATTTAGTAACCCGATAGACTATTACTCTAACACCCCCC
>MU227218.1:862196-878940 GCA_018584345.1 Thuja plicata
AATCTTGCTACCATCCTTGAATCAACCTTCTTCTTAGGCTGTCAATAGGCTTTATGCAATTTCAATGCTACTTTCACGAATCAACCTTTTTGGCAATCTGTTAGGATATACCTCAATTATAGAAGACGGTTAAGTCTTGCTCTGTTAAGAGACTTGATGCTTCAATGGTTAAACTGAAACATTATGACATATTTCTAATGCAACTTGAATTGCAGATTTTTAGATCTATTTAAGTACAATACCTCTCTGATCAATGTATCAATTCAATTCTTTGTGCTCCACACTTTCTGCTGTGATGTTGTGCTTCACTGTTCGTCAGTGTCTGCAGAATTCTTTAGCTCTCCTTCAGCTTCATTGATCAGGACTGTATGAAGTTATCCTTCATCAATTTCTCTTTAGCACCCTCTTTCTATTCACTCCCCTTCTGTGTATGTGATTGCTTGTGATTACGAAAATGAATTATGCTTGTCTCTTATATAGACATGATGTTCCTTAATTCTTGATTCGTGATTCTTGAATCTTGGCATGAAAAACAATCCAGCCAATCTGATTTACAGCTTTAACTCCTGATTTATCTCGTAGTTATCTTCTTGCCAACTGTACAAATCTTCTTTAAATCAATTACTTAACTCTGGTCAAATAAAACAACGAGTTAAGTCTATCCTTAAGCTCTGCCAGCTAGATATTTTGTCATTTTCTGAACTCTCTGTTCTGTCGGTCAACTCTGTAGTTAGTTGTCAGTGATAACTGCCAGTTCCGTCGATGTAACTCCAATTAGCTTCGGGATCTCCTTTCGTCGGGTATCACTATGATTTTGCTTCGTCGGGCAACACTGTCTTCTGATCGTCGGGCATCACTATAACTTTTTTCTTTGCCTTTATCGATGGTGTGCACTCCGTCGGTGTTGTCTATCGCTTAGTGAATACTTGACTTTTATGCATTGCTGAAAGCATAATCTTTGTTCCATTGATTCTCTGAAGTCTTTGGCATTATGTACATGACCGTACAGATGATATCAAGTTGACATCAATAACAATACAAACCATTAACTGTTTTAATGTCTCGCATCATCTTCAACTTAACATTATCAAACATTCAATCAGTTACATGTCATCAGAATTGGTGTTATAGTCAGGGTAGAAGTTGGTATACAACTTGGGATAAATTTAGATGAATTTTAGGGTTTGGGATCTATTTATGTGTTTTTTAGGGTTTAATTTGGTTAAGCATTATAGTTTTATTTAATTTAGGGAAAGATTTCAATTTGGGATAGTCTTAGTGTTAGGGTATAATTTGGTTTACGATTATGGTTCAACTTGGTTTGGCTGAAGTTAGTTAAGCTATCTGGTTCAGGGTTTGGTTTACCTTTAAAGTTAGGGATTAATTTAGTTTAGTGCTTTAGTTAATGTTGAAGTTGGTTTAGGATTTTATTTTAATCTAGTTAAGGTTGAGGATTAAATTTGGTTTGTATTATCGTTAGGGTTTAATTTGATTTAATGTTTAATTAGGGTTAGGTTATTGTTGGGTTTATGATTCTATTTGGTTGAAGGTTATAATTTAATTTGAAATAGTGTTGGATGTTGGCTTCAAGCTAGTTTCATGTTTAATTAGGTTTAGGGTTAGAATTTAATTTAGTTTAGTGTCAGGGATAGGGTTATTTTTGTTTAGGAAAGGGGTTCATTTTGGTTGTATTTACAATGTTAGGATGTAATTTGGCTTGGAATTAGCATTTTATTTGATTAAATTTTCATTTTGGTGTCGGGCAACAATTCAATTTGGTTTAGGGATAGAATTTAATTTAGGGTAGTGTTAGTTGCAGCGTAATTTTTTTTAGGAATAAGATACAATTAGGATTGTTTATAGTGTTGGGACATAATCTCGTTTAGGATCAGGGTTTGATATGGTTAAATATTCATTTTGCCTTAGGTATTGGATCAATTTGCTTAAGCATTCAATTTTTTTTAGGGTTGTAGTTCAGTTTGGTTTAGTGTTGTAGTTGTGGTTCAACTTGGTGTATGTCTTTGGTTAAATTTAGTTTGGTTTAAGGGTTACAGATTAATTTATTTTAGTTTTACATTTTAATTTGACTTATGATCATAGTTTAATTTAGTTTAGGATAAGAGTTCAATTTTGTTTAGTCTTAGTGTTAGGGTATCATTTGGTTTAGGATTATGGTTCAATTTGGTTTACTCTTATAGCTAGTGTTGAATTTAGTTTAGGTTTTTTATTTAGAGCAATGTTTATCTTTAGGGTTAGGATTCAATTTATTCTAGTGTTATAGTTAAGGTTGAAGTAGGTTTAGTATTAAGGTTAAATTTGGAATAGGATAATTATATTAATGTTTATGGTTTAATTTGGCTTAGAAAATTTTTTCTTTGATTGAGAAATGTTGAAAATAGGATAAGTTTAAGGCTTATGCTATTGGTCGGTGTTAGGTTTAGGGTTCAATTTTTGGGAATAATTTAATAAAGGTTAATGTTATGTTTATAGTTTATTAAAAGTTAAAATTTAAGTCAAATAGGGTTACAATTTAATTAGAATTTACCACTCAAATTCAATCATGGTTAGGGTTACAATTCAATTTGGTTTATGGTTGGGGTTTCATTTTTTAATTATTATATTTAGGTTTTAATTTAGCTTAGAATTAGGGGTAAGATTGAATTTGGTGTAATATTCAATTAGGATTAGGCTTTGTGTTTAATATGGTACAGTATTAGGGTTCGATTTGTATAGCATTAAGGCTTAATATGATTTAAGGTTAGACTTTCACTTGGTTGCGTGCTAGGGTGAGAGTTGATGTTGATTTATTATTTAATTAGGTTTAGAGGTTAAGGTTCAATTTAGTTTATTGTTAGAGTTAGGGTTTGATTTGGTTTTGGATTTGAGTTTGATTTGATTTTATCATGGTTGAATTAGGTTTCAAAAATGGGTTAAGTTTAGTTTAAAACAAGGGTTTAGTTTAATTTAGTGTCCAATTAGGTAAAGGGTCAGGGTTAACATCGGTTCAATGTTAGGGTTAGGGTTTGGTTTGGATTGGTTTTATGTAGTGTTAGGGATTTATTTGGTTTAATGTTAGGGTTCCATTAGGTTTAGTGAAAAATTCAAGTTTGTTTTAGTTTGATTAAGTATTGAAGTTGTATTGAAGTAATCAAGTTTTATGTAAGTATTAAGGTTTTATATATTAAGTTTTATACATGTATTAAATTGTTGATGACAATTATTCAATTGTGTATTGTCATTGATGTTTACACAAATGTAGTGATGTTACACAAATGTCTATACCCAAGCCGAGCATAGTCGGTTTATGCCAAGCACTCTCGGGCATTGAAGAAGACCAAAGTGATTTTCAATTCTAACCGAGTTCACTTGGGCATTACAGTGTTGGTCAAGCATTGAAGGATTTCAATATTAACTGAGTTATACTTTTAGCGACTGAATATGTGTTAGTAAGATGTGTATATCTATGATATGAAGTGTGGAGGCGAAATCATATGGGATTCTAATTGAGGACAGAACATACAGAGTTGCAACAGAATATTCGATCAGTGAGGATCAAGTCTTGTAAAACCAGAGCAGAGATCTGAATCAACAAAGACACTTGCTTCTCAAAACAGGTCAATCCATTGTTATTATCTAACAATTGTAGTAGTGATCTAAATCTCTTTACAGAGTAGACTTAACAGTCTTTTGTAAATCCTCTCACAAGGTGACATTTCTACATTGAAGTGTTTGAAGACCTCTAACAAGGTCACTCCTTACAGGGTGATTAAATCCTCTAATAGGGTCACACCTAACAGTGTGTTATTGTAACCTTTAACAGGGTGGGCTCCTAACAGGGCTCACTTCAGAAGAGTGAAAAATAGTGACTAGTTGCAATTGGTGGTTTTTCCCATATTGGGTTTACACGTTAAATCTTGGTGGTATCTGTGTACATTTTAATTGATTTATGGTTTATGTTTCTGCAATTAATCACTAAAGGATAATCATAGTTAATATCTAAATATTTGCTATGTTAACCGAGTGACAGTAGAATATCTGTGTTAACCAAGCAACAATGATAAATTTGTTTAAGACATCTAAGGGACTTGGATTTGTTTTTGTGGTAACTGATTCACCCCTCCCCTCTCAGTTACTCAACTCATTTCCAACAATTGGTATCATAGTATTTGGTGCTTTTAGGGCCTAAGCTAAAGATCATAGATGTCTTACAGAAGGGAGATCCCCAAGCTCAACAAGGACAACTTCACTACATGGCAAGATTTGATGAGGCTACATGTATCTACTATTGGAGATACTGGTTTGCAATTTCTAGATCATAAGTATGTGGAACCGCTGAGACCTGTGTCTGTGGAACATATGGTGGACATGAAGCATCATAATATAATGATGATTGATATTTCTTCTTCACTCAGCTATTCCAAATTTGATGAAGTCAAGGATTGCCCTACTACTGATGATATGTGGAAGAAATTACATGGTATCTATGGAGGAGATGAAAATGTAAAGAGAGCCAAAGCAGAAAGTCTCAGAGGTTAGTTTGATCAAATGAAAATGAAATAAGGAGAAGACATTACAAAGTACAATGAAAGAATCAAGAAAACTGTCTATGCAATCAGAGCTACCGGTGGAACAATTGAAGACAAAATAGTAGTCTGTAAGGTATTGAGAACTTTACTACCTATTTATGCAATTAGAGTTTCAGCTATTCAAGAGATGAGATGCAGTAATGATATAACTCTAGATGGATTGGTTGGAAGACTTGCAGCTTTTGAGTTGGACAACTTTGACAATTATTCTCCTAATCCTAGCTATCTTGAGTCTGCATTCAAAGCTAAATTAAACCTTGGAAAGATGAAAGGAAAACAGATTGACAGTGATAGTGATGATGATGAAGATCTGGAAATCATTGAAGCATTACTTGCAAAGAGAGCTGCAAATGAAAAAGGACAGTACAAAGGAAGAATATCATTGATTTTCTTTTCATGTGATGAGGTTGGTCACATTGTTGCTAAGTGTCCAAACAAGGAAGACAAAGGTGAGAGAAAACTCAATAAGTACAAAGGCAAGAAAGATTTCAAAAGCTACAAGGGCAAAGGTAAGATTTATCTTGTTATATTGCAAAATATTCTGACAGTGATGAAGATGAAGATGAAATGGTTTACATTTCTATTAAGGATGAGTCAGATAATGAAGATAATGAAAAGATTGCACTTTACTCTCATATTAGCAAGAATGACACTTGGATAATTTATAGTGGTTGTTCTCACCACGTGACTGGTGATAAAACAAAATTTGAACATCTTGAGCACTATGATGAACCTTGTTATGTGAAAGGTAAAGGTTGTATTGCTCTAATTGAAGGAATTAAATGTGATAAAGCTTATTGGGTTGAAGGACTAAGGCTTAATCTAATAAGTGTGGCATAGATGAATAATATTGGTTTCAAGGTAGAATTCATGAATGGTAAGGCCAAGCTCCTAGATGGTAAGGGAAACCTAGTTGAAACTGGCAGGCAAACAAAAGGTAATCTATTTTATCTTGATCTCAATGAAAGTTCATGTTTTATTGCACAAGTAGAAGAAATTTGCTTATGGCATAAGACGTGATTTCATGTGAATTTTGATAACCTGATCAACATAAGAAAGAACAAAAGAGAAAGAGGTATTCCTATTTTGAAGAAACCTGAATTGGCAATATGCAAACAATGTCAAATTGGGAAGATGGGGAAAGCTAGTTTCAAGAGCAAGAATTACAATACAGAAGAAGTCTTGGAGTTAGTGCATACTAATTTGTGTGGACCAATTGGAACAACAAGTTACAGAGGTGAGAAGTATTTCATTCTATTTGTTGATGACCATTCCAGAATGATGACTGTTATGTTTCTCAAAGAAAAATCATAAGCTTTTCAGAAGTTAAAATGGTACCTTGCCAGAGTTGAAAAAGAAACAGGAAAAAAACTTAAATGCCTAAGATTTGACAGAGGAGGAGAATTCATTTCTAACGAGTTTAATGAATTCTGCAATGAAAGAGGAATCAAGAGACAAGTATTTGCCCCAAGTACACCACAACAAAATGGTATAGCAGAAAGAAGGAACATATCCATTATGGATTGTGCAAGAACCCTAATGATTGAAAAGAATGTTGCTACCAAATACTGGAAGGAAGCCATCAACACTGCAATTCACACCTTGAACCGAGCTCAACTGAAGGAAGGTATTGAGAAGACACCTTTTGAATCATGGTATGGATATAAACCCAATGTTCGTTATTTCAAATTATTTGGAAGTAAATGTTACATCTTGAAGGAAGCAAGAAATAGAAAATTTGATGTAAAAGGTGATGAAGGTATATTCCTAGGCTACTCCTGCAAAAGCAAAGCATATAAATGTTTGAATCTTATTACTCATAAAGTCATAGAAAGTGTGCATGTAAAGATTGATGAGTTTGCAGATAGAAATGAAGAACATAACAGTAAAGAGCCTGAGGACTACATGAACTTTGTGTATTATGAACCTGATACTATACCTAAGATACATGCAATTGTGATTGGATAGCAACCATGTCAACCACTGAATTCATAAGCACAAATCTTGTTGCAACATGTGTAACCCAGGCTACTAATTGAAGAAACTATGTCTCATACTAAAGAAACTGAGTCCTAGACAGAGGGAATTGAGTCATAGACAAAGGCACCTGAGACACAGATAGAGGTACTCGAGTCTCAGATAGTGGAACCTGAGTATCAGATAGAAGAACAAAACAAGATATTTGATCATGGTGAACATAGTGGAGCAAGCCCAGAATTAAAGAGGAAGGAACCTATACTTGAAAAGTATGTCAGAAGGCATCATGCACCTAAACAAATAATTGGAGATCAGACATAAGGTATAATGACAAGGAACAAAATCAAAGGTACATGTTTGCTTAGTGAAATCGAACCTAGAACTATCAAAGATGCATTGAATGATGAAAGCTGGATAGAAGCAATGAATGAAGAAATTGAGCAGATAGAAAAGAACAAAACCTGGACTCTTGTAACTAGACCAAAAGACAAGAATGTGATTGGTACTAAGTGGGTTTTCAGAAACAAGATGAATGAAAAAGGAGAAGTTTCCAGAAACAAAGCAAGACTAGTATGTAAAGGATATGCTCAAGAAGAGGGTATTGATTATGGAGAAACTTTTTCTCCTGTTTCAAGAATTGAAGGAGTTAGAACTCTTCTAGCATATGCTACATAGAAAGGATTCAAGTTATATCAAATGGATGTAAAATATGCATTCTTGAATGGAATTCTAGAAGAGGAAGTCTATATTGAGAAACATGAAGGTTTTGTAGATCCTAACAAAAGGAAAATGGTTTGCAAAATGCACAAAGCATTGTATGGACTGAAATAAGCTCCTAGAGCCTGGTATGAAAGATTGCATGGTTACTTGATAAGTATTAGATTTCAGAGAACTAATGACAATAGTAGCTTGTATATCAAAGAAGGACCTCGGAACAAGATACTATTAGCAGAGATATTTGTGGATGACATACTGTTTATTGGATATGATGATTTATGCAAAGCATTCTCCGAAGCTATGAGTAAGGAATTTGAGATGTCTATGTTTGGTGAAATCAAATTCTTTGTTGGTTTGCAATTTTATCAGATGAAGGATGGTATCTACATTATCCAGTCTAAATACATCAAAGAGCAACTAAAGAAATTTGGGATGGAAGATTCCAGACCAGTTGGGACTCCTATGTCTACTAGACATAACTTGTCTAAGGACGATGATTCAAAGGAGGTAAATCAGAATACTTATAGATCCATGATTGGTAAACTTCAATATGTTGTTCACACTAGACCTAATATTGCATTAGCAGTTGGTATTGTTGCAAGGTTTTCAACTAATCCTAGAGAGAATCATTTAATGGCTATCAAAAGAATTTTGATATATCTTAAGGGTACTAAAGAGTATGGATTATGGTATAAGAAAGGAGGAAACTTTGATTTGAAGACTTTTACTGATGTTGATTGGGCAGGAAGTATTGATGACAAAAAGAGCACAAGTGGTGGAACATTATTTATTGGAAAGAGGTTAGTATCTTGGACAAGCAAGAAACAAAACTGTATTTCTCAGTCTATAGCAGAGGCAGAGTATGCTGCTGCAGCAGTAAATTATTCAAATATCATATGGTTCAAACAGTTGTTGTCAGGTATGAAGGAGGAAATCAAAGAACCAACCATTATCTACTTTGACAACCCTAGTGCAATTAACTTTTCAAAGAACCATGTGATGCATACTAAGACTAAACATATTGCAATAAAGTATCATTTCTTGAGAGAATTGGTTCAGGACAAGGAAGTAAGATTAGAATATGTGAATACTAAAGAATAAATTGTAGACATAGTCACCAAACCGTTACCTAAGGATGCATTCTTGTATATTAGAGGAAAGTTAGTGGCGATTCCCCTAACTGAGGCTCACTAATGGATAGTTTAGTGATGCATCAACTGAGCTACAAAATAGATTTAACATGTTGATGCAGATATTCAGAGCTTATTGCATATGAATCAGTAAAAATGAGTACATTACAACTTCATTAGACGTGTATTGGTTAGTGTCTTTGGCATTGGTTGTCAAAGAGGGATAGTTTTATTGATGTCATGCCAAAAGAAAGATTGATGACAGAGTGAGAAATTTTATTAGAGAACAAAGATTAATGTAAGAGGGAGAAATTTGTGTTTCAGATATTGTGAAGACAGAGGGAGTTTTTGGATGAGAATAAGAATGAAGCTAAGTACATTAATAAAATTTGATTCTTGTGTCTATTGCTCTACAATTCTTTGTATTATGACATGTTGTGTTGTCATCAATGCCAAAGAGGGAGATTGTTGATGACAATTATTCAATTGTGTATTGTCATCGATGTTTACACAAATGTAGTGATGTTACACAAATGTCTATACCCAAACTGAGCATAGTCAGTTTATGCCAAGCATTCTCAGGCATTGAAGAAGACCAAAGTGATTTTCAGTTCTAACCGAGTTCACTCAGGCATTACAATGTTGGTCGGGCATTGAAGGATTTTAGTATTAACTGAGTTATGCTTTTAGTGATAGCCGACTAATAACAATTTATATTGTATGGTTAATTGGTTATATGAAGCCAACAAACTTAAGTTTTATTGATTATTTGGAAGGTTAATTAGGCCGACTTGACAAGTCTTATCATATATATAAGGTTAGGTTTTGGATGGAATATGTGTAAGTAAGATGTGTATGTTTATGATATGAAGTGTGGAGGCGAAATTAGATGGGATTTTGATTGAGGAAAGACCATACAGAGCTGCAACAGAATATTCGATCAGTGAGGATCATGTCTTATAAAACCAGAGCGGAGATCTAAATCAGCAAATATAGTTGCTTCTCAAAATAGGTCAATCCATTGTTACTCTCTAACAATTGTAGCGGTGATCTAAATATCTTTACAGAGTAGACTTAATAGTCTTTTGTAAATCCTCTCGCAAGGTGACATTTCTACATTGAAGTGTTTGAAGACCTCTAACAAGGCCACTCCTTACAGGGTGATTAAATCCTCTAATAGGGTCATACCTAACAGTGTGTTATTTTAACCTTTAACAAGGTTGGCTCCTATCAGGGCTCACTTCAGAAGAGTGAAAAATAGTGACTAGTTGAAATTGGTGGTTTTTTCCATATTGGGTTTCCACGTTAAATCTTGGTGTTATCTGTGTACATTTTATTTGTTTTATGGTTTATGTTTCCACAATTAATCACTAAAGGATAATCACAATTAATATCTAAAGATTTGCTATGTTAACCGAGTGACAGTAGAATATCTATGTTAACCGAGCAATAATGATAAATTTTCTTAAGACATCTAAGGGAGCTAGATTTGTTTTTGTGGTAACGGATTCACCCCTCCCCTCTCATTTACTCAACTCATTTCCAACAATATGTTAGTAACTTAGTTTTTTGTATGTTTGCAATTACTATTGTTGTACATATATCTCGTTAATTATTTTTGAGTGATATTTTGTCTATGTGATTGATATGTTTTTTATGATGTATTGTTAAAAAAAATTATGTAGGTGTAAAATTACTTTTGAAATTACAGAAGATCGATTACTATATAAAATTATATTTTGAAACTCAATATAGTTGTAATTCCATACTGAGAAACAAATATTTTGTAAAAATGCACATTATGTAATTGATGTAAAATATTAAAACAAATTAAATTATGGCCACCATACATTTGTACTTTCTACTTTAATGTTAAATAATTGTGTATAGCTTCCATACTTGTTGGTTTCAATAAGAAGTTGTTGGTCAAGCCCTGTCAATTGAATAGTACAAATTATTATTCCTTCATTATTATATAGCAATACTTTTTCTCCCACTATTAATATACATCCATTGTTATATACTAGTTTCCCAAATGTTCTTTGTTCTTTTTTATCCATGTAACCTGTTGAAGGAGAACATGTTTGTTACATGATTATTGAATTTATTGTAACATTAAACACCAAATTAAATTTATATCACGAACATATTGATGACAACTACACACAGACATGGGGTTAGTATTAGTGTTAGACTTACAATTTGTACATTTAATATTAGAGTTATAATTAATTTCTAGATACGACTATGGGCGACAACTCTAGAGGTAACGGCTATGGAGGCAATGGCCAGGGAGGTCACGAACATGGAGGCAATGGATATGATGGATATGGCAATGGAGGCAGAGGCACAAGTGGTTTTGGGTATGGAGGCAATGGATCTAGCGGAAGAAGCTTTGGAGGTAAGAGTTCGGGAGATTTGGGCTATGAAGGCAACAACTTGGGTGGAAAGGGCTCGGGAGATTATGGTTTTGGAAGTAAAGGATATGGTGGAAATAGCATAGCTGAAACAAGATATGGAGCCAAAGGGTTTAGAATCAGAGGACAGAGTCAATGGATACAACAAGTGAGAAGGTGGGCGAGATATAACCTATAGAGTGACCCTAAGAATGAGAGGATGAACCAAAGCAGTAAACAACAAGTGAGAATGGATGGTAGAGGTCAAGTTAATAATAGAGTGGGATGGATTCCCCCACAGTAGAACACAATGTAGAATAGTGTAGGGTGATGGAATGGAAGGGGCAAGGAGAATAGAGCACCCTTACCTGGGGGATCCTTCATGCATCCAAGAAATTTCAACTTTAAACAAATTGAAGGAAAATTCTGGCGCCCAAAAGAATCTAGCAAGGAAGGAACAACCACCAAACCTGCAATGGTCACACCAAACATGGGCAAAAAGGTAGATGATTTAACCCCTATGAGAGATACTTCTTTATTGATTAATAATCCATAATGGAATGAATCAGTTATTAGAATGCAAGATAGAGATTTCTTCATGAAGTGGATAGGACCGTGGCCATCCATTGACAAAATTAAAAAATGGATAGAGAGAAATTGGGGACATCATTTTGAAATCAAAACCCTAACTAATGAATTCCTCCTCGTCATAAGCCCATCAAAAAAGGATAAAGAATGAATCCTGAATAGTGGCCCTTATATGTTGGATGGAAAAGGTATCTTTATTTGGGATTGGAAACCTAACTTCAACCCGGATAAGGAAGAGGTATAAAATATTATGGTGTGGATGAAACTTCAAAACCTTCCAGGGGAATATAAGGACAAGGAAATAATAAAAGCAATTGGGAATGACTTAGGGATCTTCATCCAAGATGAGGATGCAGTTGATTGTAATGATTTGTATATATACTCCAAAGTGTTAGTCAATGTTCAAAAATGCTATTAGATCCCAGACTATGTGGTTCTTGGGTTGGCACATGGGGAATGGAGATTAAAAATTGAGGTGGAGAATGCGGATATTCAATCAAAGACAATGAAGGAAACTGAAAAAGGCAAAGGATTGGAAGCCAATAAATCCATAGAATGGATAAAAGAGATAGAAAAGAAGAGGACTAGACTCCCTAAATGGTCTATAGGTTTTGAGGAGGAAATGACTGCAAGACAAGATCTATATAAGATGGACACACAACAAATGGTAATCAGCCTAGAACCTTCTAGGGAATCTAGGATGCAGGATAACAATAATACAATTAGCATCCCTAATAGACATATAGAAAGTCCAAAATCCACTCAAATGGTAAAGGAGACTCCTTTCTCTCCAATAGGATACCCTCCTAATAATGAATTAAAGGAAGCTCAAAATGTAGGGGAGGAGTGTGAAGTGGCTTTGATCACGCCTAACACATGGGAGGAAGTGTTAAACACCCCCAAAACTAATAATCTTTCTTCCACTGATAGAAACTTCAAACCAGACTTCCCAATAGAAGGGAATTGTCCTTCAGCATAGAGGGGACACTTTAATGAAGAGATGAAAGATTATACTTTGGGCTTTTGCAAGGATATTCAAATCACACCGATTATAAATCTGGAAAAAATTATGGAAGACTTAGAAAACACTGCAAAGCATAACTGGAATACATATTTAGAATATGGAACTCAAGAGGAAGAAGTAGGGGAGGATAATTTAGGCTTTCATGATCAAATTGATATACTAGAGCAAAGAACAATTAGTCAAACTGAATCAAAGATTAGAAAAAAATAGATGTAAAGGAAAAACAACAGCGAGGGCGTAAATCAACTAAGGCTAGGCTTGTCATGGCTAGGAATGCATTAGACAAGTCAAAATTGCTAAGATGGGGAAGATGATATCCCTCTTCCTGAAAGCCATGAGGCTCCTATCATGGAATGTCAGAGGCTGTAATGCCCCTAACAAAAGGTGCTTGATCAAAAGATGCCTTGATCAATCCCAACCAGTTTTAGTATTTTTCCAAGAAACAAAGCTAAGTGGTGATGGTATATTACAGTTCAAAATAAATTTTGGAAGATGGAGTGGATTATTTAATGAAGTAGATGGTGCTTCTGGTGGATTAGGAATCTTATGGAAAGAAACAGGTGTAAATGTCAATTTAGTTGAGGAAGGTAAACATTGGCAATTAGTAAAGGTTTTATCTTTCCAGATGAATACATGTTTTTTTACTTTCAATATATATGGTCAGTGCAATCAGGCAAAGAAACAACAATTATGGACAAACCTAACAAGGGTTATAAATAAAGTGAAGGATAATATATTTATGTTGGGAGGGAATTTCAATGCAATTCTTTCACCAACAGAAAAATTGGGTGGGAAAGGATGGATCAGTCAAAGCTAAAAGGAATTTGCAGATTTTGTGGGCATTAATGAACTACAAGATGTATGCTTCCAAAATGGAATTTATACATGGATGAATAGAAGGGAGGGATTCACTAATATTGCTAAAAAGTTAGATATATTTCTACTGGGGGGCAACTGGGCAAAAACCAAGTGGTTGGGTCAAGCAAAAATATTACCAATAACAGGATCTGACCACTTCCCAATATGCTTACAGTTACTAGGAGATGCAATTCCACAACGGGCACCGTTTAGATTTGAAAAAATGTGGTTTAGAGAGGTGAGTTTTATGGAATTGATTAAAGCATGGTGGATAGATGCCCCAAGATGATCTGGCAATTGTGCCTTTCTTTTCTTCAAAAAACTTTAATACCTAAAGAAGAACCTTAAAATTTGGAATAGGGAAGTTTTTAAAGATATTTTCAAAGAAAATTTCAATCTTTAAAATGAACTAGCTGCTTTAAATGAAATCACAGCTCAAGTAGGGATGGATAGTAACCTTTACAATCAAGAAGTGAAATTAAAGCAAAAATACAATGAAGTGTTAAATAGAGAAGAAATGTTTTGGAGGTAGAAATCACGGGAACTATGGCTAAAAGAAGGGGATAGAAATACATAATTCTTTCATAACTCAGTTAAGGACATACGATCATTAAATAAGATTTTCACAATAAAGGATGTACAATGAAATATTGTTGAAGGGGATAAGATCAATAAAGTGGCAATAGACTGTTTCTCAGCAATCTTTGCTAAGAATATATGAATGGAGGAGGTGGATGACAACCTTATAGAAATGTTACCAAATCTTGTCACAAATGAGTAGAACAACATGCTTATGAAGCCTGTAAGTGAAGTAGAAATGAAGAAGGCCCTATTCAACTTGGGCAGTGATAAAGCCCCAAGACCTGATGGATTTCCTGCTTTGTTCTTTCAAAAAGCATGGAGCATTCTTGGGAAATAATTATGCGGGGTGGTTGAGGAATCAAGAAGAGGCGGTTTCATATTCAAGGATTTTAATAATACATTTCTAACTCTGGTCCCTAAGAAGGGAAAGAAAGAAACACTTGCTAACTTTTGATTGATTGCTTTGTGTAACACGGTCTATAAAGTAATAGCTAAGGTAATGGCTAACCGTTTGAAAATAGTGATGCCCCCACTAATGTCAGTAGAACAAAGTGGATTTGCTCTAGGAAGATCAATTTATGAGGGAATCATAGTTGTGCATGAGGCAATACACTCTACCAAATTGGGAAAGAATTCAGGTATGATGATCAAGCTAGACATCCAAAAAGCTTATGATAATGTGAATAGGGATTTCTTAATAAAGGTGCTACGCAAATTTGGGTTTGAATCTAGATGGTGTGACTGGGTGCTGAGCTCAATCTCTACTCTACACCTCTCAATACTTATAAATGGCAGTCCTCAAGGTTTCTTTGACACCACTACTAGTATAAGGCAAGGTGACCCTCTATCACCCTTCCTTTTTATCATTCTTTCTGAAGTATTAAGCAGATCAATCAAACAAGCAGGAGGTCGGGGAGATTGGAAAGGGATAAAGATAGTAAGAGGTCTAGATCCAGTTACTCATTTACAATTTGTAGATGATACATACCTCATGGGGGAAGCATCTACAAGGGAGGCCAGGGTAATAAAGCCACCTAAGATTCATATAGTGTAGCTTCTAGACAATTTATTAATTGGGACAAATCTGAAGTTTTTTTCTTCAACACATCTATCCCCGCTCAGCAGCATGTGCTTAGATTATTAGGAATGAAGATAGGTGTTCTTCCTAATAAATATCTAGGTATTCCACTCTTTGCAAGGGCCTCCAAAGAAAATTTATGGAAGGAACTGGTAGACAGCTGTGTGAAATGTTTGGACAGTTGGAAAGGAAAATGGCTAAACTATGCAGGCCACATTTTGATGTTACAGTCAGTTATATCAGCAATCCCAATATTCTCAATGAGCTGCTTAAAGATCCCCATTAAAGTTTTAAAATACATTGAACAAAGGATGAGAAAATTCTTCTAGAATTGAGGATAGGAGGAGGAAAAAATACCATTAGTGGCATGGGATTCAATATGTAAATCCTGAAAAATGGAGCTGGAATAAGAAGGTGGAAGTTAATTAATAAAGCCTTAGGAACCAAACTAGTATGGGGAATGTACACAAAACCATCACAGATTTGGGTGAGGATCCTTAAGGCAAAATATTTGGACAACATGGAGGATAACAGGATACTTACTATTCAAAACCCCATTAGAGGATCTGCAATTTAGAACTTTATTTTAGAATGTAGGCCACTGATTTGTGACCACATCTCATGGAAGATTGGTGATGGAAGGAATGCGGCATTTTGGGAGGACTCTTGGAATGGCAATAGGGCTTTGTCAAATATAAACAATTCTCAGGAATGAATGGCAAGCACAAAAAATATATGGGGGGATAAAGTTCGAGACTATATGGAACAATTTCAAGGACCTTTGGGACCACAATGGAAGTGGAAGGAAATCAATATAATAGGTATGAATGAAAGAAGTTGCAAGGATTTGAAAGATGTTTTAAATAATAGACCAATTCAGTTAGCAGAGGTGAAAGATACTGTAATCTGGTGTGCAGCTAAATGAAGAAACACCAAATGAGTGACCTTATAGACTATGCTGGGATAAGGACTGTTTGCAGAAAGCAGGAGCATTCGCATGGATTTCTATTCAAGGAAGGGTATTAACAAGAGAAAGGAGGAAAAAGTATGGTTTTATAGGCCAATCTATGTGCCCATTATGCAATAATGCTATTGAAGACACAAATCACCTCTCTGTTCATTGTGAATTTGCCCAACAATGTTGGGGAATGGTAAAAACAAAATTAAATTTTGTAGGGCCGATGTGGAGATCACTTATGGACATATTCAAATGGTGGTGGGGGGATCAAAGGAAATCAACTTTCTCAAAAGTTTGGATAGTGTATGTGTTAATGTGTTAATTTTGGCCTTGTTAATCAACCACACACTTCAACATAGTCCTTCTTCACCAGGTACAAACAAGACTGAATATGAGTTATTCATCTTGCCTGTCTGCGTGATTCGACCTGTTGCCTTCTATCTAGATGGGGTTTTCGAAATTGCTCTCAGGACGAGAGTCTCACAACCATAGACCAATCTAAGAATGAAGGATTTGACATGATAAATGCAATGCAATGCAAGATTATGCTAGGAATTGAAATATGAGAGATCACCTAAACATGAATACTAAATCCATTAATCTAGAAATTGAAAGCTATCTATTTGCAATATGAAATTACTCTATATGATATTAAGAAAGTGAGACAACAATTCAGTATTCTAACAATGCAATTTTGAGTAAAGTTTTCAGGGGGTAATCAGGAGAATGAGAGTTCTTTTATAGACTCTGAGAGGATCAGAATAGAAACTTTCCTGTTTTGAAATAAAACAACTAGAAAAGCCAGTTAAAAACAGAAAGTTTTATTGAAAAGAATTCAATAAATTGTTTT
>MU227218.1:892755-903829 GCA_018584345.1 Thuja plicata
TCAGGACGAGAGTCTCACAACCATGGACCAATCTAAGAACGAAGGATTTGACATGATAAATGCAATGCAATGCAAGATTATGCTAGGAATTGAAATATGAGAGATCACCTAAACATGAATACTAAATCCATTAATCTAGAAATTTAAAGCTATCTATTTGCAATATGAAATTACTCTATATGATATTAAGAAAGTGAGATAACAATTCAGTATTCTAACAATGCAATTTTGAGTAAAGTTTTCAGGGGGTAATCAGGAGAATGAGAGTTCTTTTATAGACTCTGAGAGGATCAGAATAGAAACTTTCCTGTTTTAAAATAAAACAACTAGAAAAGCCAGTTAAAAACAGAAAGTTTTATTGAAAACAATTCAATAAATTGTTTTCTTTCTGCTTTAACTGTTTTATCTCTTTGATTTAATATTGTTTTATTTGAATTTAATTGTTTTATTTCTCTTTAAAGCACAATAAATTCAAAGTTTCCATTTCTGAATAGAAATAAGATTTTTGAGAGAATATCCAATTAATTAAATAAATATGACCTCATAATTACTTTTTCTCAATTATTGAAATGAGGATATTTATTTAATAATTAAATATTATTTAATTCCTTTTTCATGTGTCTCAGCTAAAGAGGGTGAATTTAATTTAATTAAAGTGCTAGGAATTTATTAATTAAATTAATTCGATCATAAGGTTTGTTTAGCCAAATAGATATTTAAGAATTAAATATGATGTATGATTAATACAGATTTAGGGTTTTCTGCATTTGACACTCAGGTCGAGTAGAGTCAGTGAAAACTCAGAATTGCCTAGTATAATAGGACTTCGATGATTCAGAAGAATGACAAATGCAACAAAATTGGTTAGGGTTGCAAGATGCCAATTTTGGGGTGTTACAGATAGTAAGCCCCTTAATAATAATATGGGAGCTATGGAAAGAACGAAATAAGAGAATTTTTAAGGATATGTCCGAACCAATAGAAAGAATTATATTTAGAATAAATGCTTCGATATAGGAAGTAATGAGCTCTGCTGTAAGTAAGCTATATACAAATACAATCTTTACATCTTGGGACATCTATATACACAAATAATGGCTGGGAATAAGAGTTAGATACAAGAGTGATGGTATTCATGAAGGAACAATAAAGATGAGTAGAAAGGGTGTAAAATGGTTTCCTCCATATATAGGATGGATAAAAATTAACTTTGATGGATCTTCAAAAGGGAACCCGAGGATATCTTGAGTGGGTGCTATTGTGAGAAATAGTGTTGGAGATATGTTGGCATTGGCAGCTTAGAAGATAGGAATTGGAACGAACAACATGGCAGAGGCACAGGCTTCTCTACTAGCAGTTAAGCTAGGAATAAGATTGGGGGTGGAAAGACTGCACTTAGAAGGTGACTCTCAAATCATTATAGAAGCTATAAAGAAAGGAAAATCCTAGACTTGTTCTATAAACAACATAATTAGGGAGGTAGTAACCCTTCTTCAAAATATGAAGGAATTCAGTATTAGCCACACGTTACGGGAGAGTAATGTAGAGGCTGGTAAAATAGCAAATTGGGCTACTAACCTTGATAAAACACTATTATATGTGAGAACTTTAATCAAAATAATCTTGACATTGATTATGTTTCAATTTTAAAAGGGACACAATGACATCATGGCCAAAGTTAGTAATGGAATTTAAATCATAGCAAAAAGAGGCAAGTGGTTGATTGGAAAGGACAGGAGTGACGACAGTCATTTATGGAAACTTTCAAGAATGAGGAAGTCAAAGGACAAATAATCAATGCAGTAAATGATTGCCAGGATTTATAGTCATTAAAAAGCATGGGAGAGGATGGCCATCATGCTTAAATTGGTGTGTTAGGAAAGCTAAAAGAAGATAAAGTAAAAGTCGACTACTTTCCTTTGCAAACAGAAAAAATGAAGAGAAAGTTGACAGAGAGCAAGAAAATGGAAGCAACATTTTGTATGGATTCAGATAAATAAATGAAGGCTTTTAAGGGACTCACTAGTTTTGAGCGTGTTCAAGTTTTGGTGAAAATTAAATCTGCAAAGATGGTGGAGGCAGTGATTGAGGTCATTGGCAAACAATTACAGGAGCAAAAAATCAAACACCAAACTAACCAGGATGTGGTAGATATTATTATAGCATGGGGGCTTGAGATTGGTGAGCAGACTGAAGAAGTAAGCCAGATAATAAGGGAGTTGTTCGAAGAGGATCTGCTAGGAGAGCTGGATTCAGTGCTTGAATGGTCAATTCTTGGCATTGGACAGGATATCTTTGAGTGCTTTGCAGATGATGATGATGCTTGCCGATATGGGTTAATCCCTTTCATCAGGTGGCACCCGAAAGGAGATAAACCCTTGATTATCCACATGGAAAAAGAGGGATGGAAGAAAATCAAGAAGGAGATGGTGGAGCACAAGTGACGAGAGGAGGAAATGATGTTGAAGTTGGCTGTGAAAGTGTCGAGGAAGAAGCACTCTCAAATTGGGCACAAAGGGAGGAAATTTGCACAGTAAAATCTGAGGCAAACCCAATTTTTGAAAAGAAAAATGGGTCTCTTTTTGGCAATTTTGAGGATGCTTTCACGAAGAAAACATAGCCAGTTAAGGGATCAATGGGTAAGGAGAAATGGGGCATATAGGATAGCCATTGATATAAAGAGAAGGAATACAGAAGCAACATGATGGATCCAAGAATGATTTGGGAAGCAAAGATAAGTCTCCATTTTGGAAAGGAATTAAGTTTTTTCAGCCGTGAGCCATAATATTGTAATGTTTAAATGTCTAGATTATGTAATAGTTTATGAAATTATAGACTGTGGAGGAGATAGTGTTGAATATTATAGGTATAAATGTAAAGGAGCAGAGACTCATGTAGATATGATGACAATGACAAGTTTGAAATACTACTGAAGGATGATAAGTGTAATTTCCTTTTATATAATTAAAAAAACACACCTATTACCGACCAAAAAAAATAATTAATGTCTAGATTAAGCGTATAGCTATAATTAATGTTTGTATTAGTTGTAGAGTTACATGATAGAATTAGGTTATAGTTGGGTTTTCCTAAGAGAAATGATTTACATTTATATATAACTTATAATGATTAGGAATGAGTTATAATTTGAATAGATCTTTCAAACATCAATATTTATTTTTTGCAGTTTGAAAATAATCAAATACAATATAAATGTCCTATTGAAATTATATTGATTAAAAATATAATTTAATAATGCAAAAGGAGTCTACTATACTACTAAAAAAGGTAGATAAATTGAATACCGTTAAAATGAAAATATTATTCTCTATGGAAATAAATTACATCAACGTATTTCTAAAACCTTTAATCTATTTTCTTCATCTTTCTGCTTCACAAGTTGTTTTTCCTTCTTCAAGACAAATATTATAGTTATAATTATTGTCTATATTAGTTGTAGAGTTAGATTAATGTGGCATAGAATGACATGTATTCTTTTAGAATTTATATTTTGGTATAATTTCTAACAATTATTTTGAATATATCTTGAAAACAACAAAATCATGACTAATCTTGATTGTTCTACATTGAAAATAATCAATTATAATGTAAACATATTTTTCAAATTAGATTGTTTAGAAATTGAATTGTACAAAGCAAAAGGAGCTTACCATATTATCAAAAAAGGTAGAAAAATTGAATATTGGTGACATAAAATACTATTTGACATTGGAAATATATTAAATCAACCCATTTCTAAAGTTTTAATCTATTTTCTTCAACTTTCCACTTTGCAAGTTGTTTTTCGTTCTTCATTTTTTCATAGCAATTGTATGTGAAGGGTGGCATTATTCTTAGTCCTTCTAAACACTTTACATGAGATAGCAATAAGTGTCATTCTTATTCTTTCAATCATCCCTATATTGGCAATGGCTTTTGCAAGTGTTGACCTTGTGATTTTTAGTATTGTCAATGCCCAAGCCAATCTTAATGGTATTTGGACTGTGGAACCTCTTTTTATTGCACAAATATGAATTGTTTGTGGGTTTTGATCGTTAAATGGTGGTTCCAAATAACTGTCAAACTTAACCATTACATATGTTGGTGGTTCTGGTGGCATGCTTCCAGGTTTGTAGACAATATTTTGAGCATATCCTAAAGCACTATTCACAAGACCTGCTTATATCCACATATTAGTAGTTTAACATTACTCTTGCATTCTTACTGATCAATAATTCCATATCAAGCTCATTATGGGAACTTTCTTCAGTTGAGTTAATGGTTCCAACTTTTGTTGCAATACTACATGCAACAGGTTTTTTAAGAGGATTTTTTTTTCTTGTTATGATTTTCAACATTATCGTTTGTGGAGAAAAAAAGAAGATTATTGTCAAACTCTTCATTGATTTTTGGGGTGATATTAGTGCTTGTTATCGACATCAACAATTTCTAGTCATCAATTGTAGGTTGTGCTTCTCTTAGGTTTGTGAGTAGTCGACGAAATAGTTTTTGTTGACGGTCTTCTCCATCTTGTGTAAATACTTTGTTTAAGGTAACCACAGTTTTGAATTCTTGCCACAATTTCTTTGCTCTTCTATTGCTTGTGTATGTTGGTTTGTTTGTAATTGAAGGCAACTGACCAAGGCCTCCAAAAAAAAGCAAATAAATTTGTATTCATAATATAAACATATATTTAGTACTACATAATAAAAATATGTAGAAAATACAACATATAAGTTATATTTATTATAATATGAAATGCTTATGATAATTTATTACAATTGGGCTTGTACCTGCAAAGTTTATGTATGCATTTTCTGGGAAAGATTGACAAAGTCGGCAATATATGTTCTCTAGCATTTTCTCTCCAATGAATCTCATTTCATCAATCAATATGTATATTTGACATGCGAAATTTCTTCTTGAAAAGTTGTGAGTCTTGCTCCTTCTAGCTAATTAAAATCTCTTATTGGAATTCTTAACTTAGAATGAATTGTGGATGCACTTATGTTGAATGTCGCAACTCCAGTTGGTGCAAGTAATAGGAGGGGAGATTTAATGGGTGATTTTTCATTTTGAAGACCCTTGTTGATTGCACTAATGAGATATGAATTACCTAGTCTTGTCCTTCCTTGAATTATCATATACAATGTCACCTAGTTTTCATTCACGTGATAGTGTGACATAATTATATTAACAATTTTTTCTTGTTTATCGCTTAGGCCTGCAAAGTCAAAAACTTGTGGTGTATCATGATGTATGAAGCAACCATTACCTCACACCATGGTGATGAAATTTATTTCTAGAGCTATGTATTCCTTGCCTTCATATTCACTGGTTCACATGATTCAAATAAATCATAGAGGATTCATGAGTACAACAAACAATTTTAAAAAAATTAAATACACAAGAAAAGTCATGTCATGGATTGCATCTGACAGTGTTGCACACTATGAAATAAATATTAAATGGTGATTAAAATAGGAATGCAATAAAAGATACTGATCAATCAGATAAAAACATAATTTAAATGAGAAACATCTCTTTTTTGAAAGATTTTGTATTCATAATAATATAAACTTTAGAGAAACCTAAAAAGCACATAGATTCTTGAGATTGGTATTTCTTTGTCTACTACTCCACTGCTTCCTCGCCATTTTAATAAAAAGACCAAACTGGGCACACTATGAAATATATATTCAACGATGATTAAAATAGGAATGCAAACAAAGATACTAATCAATCATAAGAACGTAGGCATGTAATCAAAGATACTAATCAATCAAATAAAAAAACATAATTTAAAGGAGAAACATCTCTTTTTTTTGAAAGATTTTGTATTTCAAAATAATATAAATTTTAGAGCAACCTAAAAAACATGTAGATTCTTGAGATTGGTATTTCTTTGTCTGGTAATTCATCACTTCCTCGCCATTTTAATAAAAGATCAAACTGGGCACACTATGAAATATATATTCAATGGTGATTAAAATAGGAATTTAAAGAAAGATACTAATCATTTAGAAGAACGTAATTTGAAGGAGAATTTTCCAAAGATTATGCATCTCAGAATGATATAAGCTTTAGAGGAACCTGAAAAGCATGTAGTTTCTTGAGATTGTTATTTCTTTGTCTACTACTCCACCGTTTCCTGGCCTTTCCCTTTTTGTCCCCTTCTTTATTTATGGTATTCTTCTCTTTTTCTCCCCTTAATCTTGTCCAAAGATTATTACCATCAAGAAGATGTCACCATCTACATAACTAACTTTTCATTTCTTCCGTTTTCCTAAAAAGATGCCCAAAAAAATGCTTTCCCTCATCTTGTGGTTTTACCATTTAACATTATTCACGTTTTACTAATATGTTAAATTAAACAAAAATACAATTATTTAAATTAGATAATAATATAAATATAATTAGGGTAATGATAAATTTGCCACTAAAAAGTTATAGTATATTAAGTTCTATGTGTTTTTTTAACATTATTCACGTTTTACTAATATATTAAATTAAACAAAAATACATTTATTTAACTCAGATAACAATATAAATATAATTAGGGTAACGATAAATTTGCCACTTAAAAGTTATAGTATATTAGTTTCTATGTGTTTTTTTCAACGGTGGATATTTAATAAAAAAATATTCAACGACGAGGAAGAATATGTTTACATAGATGGTGTGGCATGTTTCATCCATGTATGCGACTATAAGAAGCCTCTCAACTTAATTTTGCATGCTTTGCAATTTATAGGAGTTTCTATACTCAATTAAAAAAAAATAGTATGCATGCTTTCTAATCAACTTAAGTTTATTTCCTCCATCAAGAAGAGCCAGAGAGAAAGAAAAGAGAAACAAATAGAATGATCATGGAGTTTGATTCATGAGGTAATAAATTTAGAGAGTTAATTCTAGAAGTTGTGACAAAAGAGGAGATCAAGACAAGAGAAACAATTATATTGATTTTAGAAGCTAGGCACAAATAAACTCGCACATTGATTCCACAAGCTTCACATAGTTTTTAATATTAGAAGAAGAAAAAACTAGGGTTTTTTCCCATGATACAAAGCCCCAAGGGCATTGTCAGTAGATAACGATTATCAACACATTATCAATAAACTAACAAAAAATAGTCACCATGATGTCCCTGTATAAAAAACTAACTAGAGTCTAGCAGTAACAAAATAAGCAACAATCCATAAAGCTATACTAACTATACCACCACGAGCATAAAGAGTATTAAATGTTTAAAACTAATCCATGCAGAGCTATTCCAAATAGAGTCTTTAATAAAAAAACCTAAGACTACCAGAAAAATTCTTTAAACATGGGCCATACAAGCCCCAAAAAACCAAAAAACACAAAAAGGAAGACGTCAGCATTGCATGTCTTCTTTGAGGTTCCAGGCTTGGACAACAACATCTGGGCCCAATCTTTGGTAAGGAACTTGAATAGTTCCTTAAAATATTCCTCCTTGTTGACCTTCCCTCCATTCACCTTCTCCTACAACAAGCATAAAGTAGTTGTCAAATTGTGCATTACTTTGGGTGAGGCTTTCAGACACATGGGATGAGCTACTTGCATTGGTAGAAAGGACCACCTTATCTATGGTTTTCTCCACCAAACCCTTGCTTTCAATTTCCTATGAATCATCAGATATGAATCTTCCTTCAGATTTTTACCCTCCTTAGTAGGTTTAGTTGCTAGTTTAATAGAACAAAGTGGGGTGCTCATTTCTTTAGTGATTTCGACGTCAAAATCAATTTGTTGAACGTTAAACTTAGTTTTTTGGGGAGCTTTGGCCTTGACATCCACAGTGGGGTCACTTCACTTTTTTTCCTTGGGAATTTTAGCCGACTCAATAGTGGGGGAGGTATTTGGGGGTCCTAGTGGAGCTTTATAGCTAGGGTTTTTGAGGCGTAGCTTTTTGCTAGGTCCTAGGGTGGCTAAAACACTAACAGAGGGAGGACAAGGCAAGGTCGGGGATTCTTGTATAGCAATAGAATGTGAAGGGTATACAGCTAGTTGAAACTTATATAACCTTTATATCAAACCCTGATGTAGAATGGTAAAATTTTTCCTTTGACTTTTAGCTTCAACAATCTCTTTAACATTAGCATCCATTGAGTGTAGCAGAAAGAAAGGGATTGAAATGAGGTCATGATTCCTAAGGTGGTTTAGGAAGGGAAAATGGTAGTAATAATATACCCCAAAATGACCTTCAAGTGTAAAATATTTCATAATAACAACATACACATGATCTCATGGCTCCATGAGTTTTTCACGGTCAAATCCTCCTCTACGCTTGACAAGTTGCTCCTTCCCACTGAAAAAATTATTTAGGCTTGCAACATCCAGTGTCCTACTCATCTTTCTCCACTTCCTTCCTTCAGTTGAAAGCCTATTCTCTTGTGCAATTACATCTTTGTTCACCTCAAAATTAATGTTGCCAACGATGATTCTTCTTTTAGACCAAGATGAAACAAACTATCGGTACAGGTTCTCATCAAACCCAGTCATATTTTCAATTAACTAGTCAATTCCCCCCTCTTTGCACACAAACCAGACTACAATATAATTCCTATATTCATCATACTTTCTTGGTTCAACACAAACCCTATTGCCTCCCATGGTGTCCAAAGCTAGAATTATAGTGATATTCATAATTGTTTGATAATTTTGAGCAGTGGGAATGCAGAACAGAGAAAACCCCACAACAAAATTGTCTAGATAAACTAGCACAATATATCATAATAAAAGAAAGCAATAATAAACATTTTTTTTATTACAAGTAATACCTCCATCCACTTGCCCATTCAAAAAGGCATCCCACTTGTACAAATAATCCACCATGCATACAAAAAAGTGGGTGGGAAAGCCTTCAGACCAGTTATCAAATCCAAAAAAATATGGCAGATCAATTAAATAATTATTACCACAACTCCCAAATATTGTGCTTTGCCACATAGTTAAATCATAGATCGACCACCGCATAGAGTCTTGGGAATGAAGGGGATGACGTGGAAAGAAGCAGTGGCCATGTGAACAACCCCTAGTTACATGTGTATGAAGCAACAACTCCATTTTCAAATTCAAATTCAGATCATCCCTTGAAAGGCCCATTATATCCCTCAACCCACCAACCAAGATAATAATAATAAGCTTAAAAATAATTGTTAACAAATTTAACTTGATTTTTTCCCACCTTAGGAGGCCCTTTGTAGGCTCAAGAAATAGGTCTTCATTTCTCCAACATCGTAAGTTGTCTTGTAGCAGATCTATCATAGCTATTGAGTTGGCAACCACATTCCCCTCCCTGAAGATATGTTTCAAGGTAAAACCATCCAGGATAGCCAAATATAAAACCATCCAGGATAGCCAAATACATTCTAATATCCTTCAAAATTTTCTCCACCTTCCATCCAACAGACACTGTACTGTGGATTGCTTCAATGATTAGTCTAGAGTCACCCTCAATATCCAAGCTTCTAATTCTAATCGAGAGGGAAAATTTAGGACCCCATAAAAGTGACATCCCCTCATCTTAATTAATAGTATGATCCTTTAATGTACTAGAATAAGCAGTAATTAACTGACCTTAATAGTCCTTAATGACTCCCCTGCCAGCCTCCGTACCAAGTTTGGCAACCCCATCAAAATTTAAGTTATGCCATGGTGGGCATGGAGCCTTCCACATATTGTTTTTCCTAGCAATTTTTTTGGAGTTATCAAACTTATATAACTCTTAAGGAAGTTTCCAATTCTTAGCAATCAATCAATCTTCATGTGAGGGTAGAAATATAGGGATTTCCAATTTTGAAACATAGATGTTCTCCTACAACACCTTGCTGAAAATGAGAAACACATTATCAACAAAGTTTTTTGCATTCCTAAAAATCCTATTGTTTCTCTCTTTCCATATGCTCCAACACACATGAAGGGGAATTTTCTTCCAAATTTGTTTGATAAAGGGGTCGTCTGAAGAGGAATTCCAATTAATAGCAAATTGTTGAATGTTTATGTCAAAGACCAATTGGAGGTTGAACTTCTGCAAATCATTTCTTTATATATGCGAGGCAATCTAACAATGGATAAACAAATGATAAATATTTTCTTCCTCTCTCTTGCACATAATACATATATTAGGCATAAAGAAAACCCTTTTTTCTAAATTGTCTTGTGTCAAAATTTTCCATTCATCAAAACCCACCCAAAAAGTTGATTTTAGGGATAAGTTGTGAGTTCACAATTTTCTTCCAATAGTCAAGATCCCCATGAAATCTTGTCAGTAGATTGTAAGTTGATTTGACTATAAAAATCCCCAATTGGGTCTTTGTCCAAATGAAGTTGTCTTCTCTAGTGGACGGGGGAATTCTCATATCACACAAAAGGGTTTGTAATTCAATAGCTTTGGGAGCAATATATGGTTTGTCTCTGAAGCATTGAGAAATATTCTTCCACCTTCATCTTGGGTCAACATAATCAACAATGAAGTCTCCAAAGAAATCTTTGAGTCTTCCCCTCAAAAGACTAAAGAGGCCATCCATGAGAGGTTTATCACCAAGCCAGTTATCATCCCAAAATATGATTCTCCTGCCATTGTTGATTTTCCATTTTAATCTGTCTCTTAAGAGGGTCCTACATTTGAGGATGTTGTTCCAAATTTTGGATCCCGTAGGTAGCCCATTTGTGTCCAGGGTTCTATGGAAATACCCTCTTTTGAGGTATTTTGCCTCCATAATTTTTCACTAGTCCACCAAGCCAACAATAAGATTCCACCTAATTTTGGTGATTAAGGCTTTATTCAGATTGGTCAGTTTATGCATTGCAAGCCCACCCTGATATTTAGGCAAACAGACTGTGTCCCAATTAACAAGAGTCACTCTTTTTTTCCCCTCAACACCAGTCCAAAGGAAAGTCCTTTGGATTTTCCCTAGTTTGTCAGCCACGGTGCCAAAAATTTTGAAGACTGGGAGGAAGTAAATCGGGACACCCTAGTGGGAAGCAGATAGACATTGTAGTTTCCCTGCACTATTAGGATTGAGGAACACTAAGAGGGGGGGGGGGGGGGGGG
>MU227218.1:904022-925793 GCA_018584345.1 Thuja plicata
GAGGTAAGGGTAGTGGGCTCTTTACAAATAGGTGGGTTGAACTAACAAGGGGAATACAAGGTTCAAAACACCCTTCCCAAATGGACTCAAGGTGTGACTTCAAACCAACCACTTGACTCAATGCTTCTAAAGTAAAAAGAGACTTAATTAAACCAAATTCAAAAGGATTCAATAGATTATGGTGTTCCAAACAATGGTTATTCACAAAATGCTCGGATCAAGCATAGAGACCTAATTGCACAGTATTAGGCCAGCAACAGGCTTCCATAATTCATAACTTAAGAAACTTATGATACACTTTGCAAATATATGGGGTTTTTAGATACCCATTTACGAGGTTTACAACATATGGAAAACTTAGTATATATTACTTTGGACTAAATATCATTGTTATAGCATTGTGCCCTGCAACAATGCACAAAAATGGCGATTTTACAAAGTAACTACTAACTCCACACAACCTAAAGACCTAAAATCTTGGATAGTGACTCCTTATGTACTCTAAGGCATAAATATGAAAGTAATTAGGTCCATACCTCTAGCAACACCAAAATTTCCAAATTAGGCCTTCAAACCCTTCAAAACTAGGGCTTCTCCAATCTGGACTCTCCAAGCACTATCTCCTTCAATTTATGGACCAAAAACCATCCCCTAACCATGCTATGAAGGATTCTAACATAATATAGTTCTCTCCTTTAGGTAGAATGGCTACTGTTATAGCCAAGGAGCCAAATTCATGTCCGTTTACCCTGCAACAATTAATCAATGGTGATCATCCTACAAGATACTCTTCGATATTTAATTTAGAGGGTTTGTATGATATGATACAATGACGGATTCATCTAAAAAACCATAGATATTACAGTAAGGAATGAATACTAATGCATTTTCTCAAAATAGTTTACAAATTGCAGGTCTGTCACGGGACAACCAGATCCTTTTGTTTAAAATGCAATAAAAATAGATTGGAATCTATTCAAACAAGACCCTAGGACATCAAGGAAGATCCTTACAAATTTCTATTTCAATAATACATTCAAATTGGACCAAAATGTGCAAGAAAACTTATATTGTTGCTTCAAAAACTTGTGCAACTTGTACATTAGATGTACCTAGCCATACTTTGTGTTTTCAAATATTGGAGGGAATGTAAATATGAGACTTATAACTATCCCAACCATTTCCCATCGGTTTTGAGAGGTTACAATTACATTTAGTCACTAAAAAATTAGTTACCTCCAAATCCTAATTGACCGTTACTATCTAAAAATTCAAATCATGAACTTTCAATCTTCAAACAAATTGACCTTTTAACTTTGATTATTGATCAATAGGTGATTAAGATGACTTATTTAACTTCCCTAATCACTTCTAAATTCTAACTGACCCATTGGACTCTATTGGTCCACTTACAAAATAATATTTGGTCCTAGTCCTTTACTTAAACAATTAGGACTTAACAACATTTTATTGCATTCCTTATTGCAAATTATCATTATTGTTTCTAATACACCCCATTCACCCTTAGGGATGATGTTTTCATTCTATATCTGATTGGATCCATGGTGACCCTAGGTGTCTTCATAGGTGCTCCTACACTATCACTTATCAAAATACGAAACATATACTGAGGCTCACTACCATACAATATCAATGGATAACAATCCAACAAAAGTTAACTAATAAATAACATCAACAATGCTTGAAAAACTCCATGCAAGTGCTAAATAAATTTGCTTAACTGATATTCAAATCTCTTCTTATTGATCCATTAATCACATACAACATATCTCAATCATATCCAACCATCTCTATATCTAAACATCTCAAAAACTCAATATTATATATCCATCATCAGATATAATAACTCTCACTTTCACCCTCAAGAACAAAATATATAATGTGTGAAGTGTTAGTTATAGCTTACCTCAAAATGTGTTCCTAACCTTGAACACAAGTATAAAAATCATCACACAAGTTGTCTCTATCATCTACATCAATCAAACCAATCAGATCATCAATCCAATAGGATCGTTGATCGATCCAATACACAACTGTCTTTGTTCTTCACTGTACTTTGTATACCGATACTCAGAAGACTATAACTTGATCAAATTATAATATTTATTGTTGTGATAATAGACCAAAGTACATAATACCTCGCTAAATGTCCTCCTAGGTTTATACTGCAAAATTTGATCATATACTCTTGTACCGGTCCATATACCGAAACCTGTACAATGGGTTTGCTACTCCATACTTAACCAAATCTATAGTTTATCCTTTAGTATCATCTCATCATAGAAATTCAATCACTAGAATAGTGTATAGTTTCCATCAATGACAACATACAACTCCTCCATATCAGAGCCTCTTACCAACAATATTCCCCTTTGGCATTGATGGAAACACTTGTGAAAAATGACTAAGTGTCCAAAAATACCAAACTGCCATACTCCAAAAATCTAAGCTCCCCTTGAGATGAATCTATCATTTTCTCTCTCCTTATCTCTCCCCCTTTGACAACAATGAAAAATGTTAGGGTCCTCAAAATTCAACTACCAAAATCCTATATCATCTGCTATATACAAGTTATGCATGCATACTTACATGAGTTTGAAAATGTCTAATAAATTGCTCCTCAGAGCTGCAAAGCTAGTGTCCCAACTCTTCTTCATTATCTCCATCACCTAAATCTACCCACAGATTGCATATGATGCTTTCCCTATATTAAGAAGGTCTATAGTACCAGGCATGTTGTAGGTAATCTCTACTTCCCTTAAATTATGAAACTAAGTGTCAAGCTTAGGAACACTTAAGCTCGTAAGCCGACCAACTCTTACTTTTACTCTTTCCTTCTCAGTGACTAGAGTTTTGATTTTATCATTTAGTGCAGTCACTTTTTTTGGAAATGGGTTGAGTAACTAAGAGGGGAGGGGTGAATCAGTTACCACAAAAAAATCCAAGTCCCTTAGATGTCTTTTCAAACTTATCACTGTTACTTGGTTAACAAATATATTCTATTGTTACTCGGTTAACAAAGTAATCTTAAGATATTAACTGTGATTATCCTTTAGTGATTAAGTGTAGAAACATAAAGCATAAAGAAAATAACATGTATACATATGACACTAAGATTTTACATGGAAACCCAATTTGGGAAAGCCACCAATTGCAACTGGTTACTATTTTTCACTCTTTTGAAGTGAGCCCTGTTAGGAGCCAACCCTGTTAAAGGTTACAAAACACACTATTAAGTGTGACCCTATTAGAGGATTTAATCACCCTATTAGGAATGGCCTTTTTAGAGGTATCCAAAAACTTCAATGTAGAAATTCCACCTTGTTAGAGGATTTATGAAAGACTGTTAAGTCTACTCTGTAAAGAGATTTGGATCACTGCTACAATTGTTAGAGAGTAATAATGGATTGACCTGTTTAAAGAAGCAACTATCTTTTCTGATTCAGATCTCTGTTATGGTTTTAAACTGAATCCTCACTGATCAAATATTCTATTGCAGCTTGGTCTAAATTTTCTATCCTTAATCAAAATTCCATCTTATTTCGCCTTCACTCTTCATATCAAATAACGCTTCCACTTCTCTTTTTTTACTGCTACTACTTCATATTCAATCCAAACTTGACCTAGTATATATATGATAGGCCTTGTCAAGTTGGCTTGAATAACCTTCCAAATAAATAATAAAACTTAGGTCTGTCGGCCGCATATAACCTATTAAACATAAAGTGTAAACTACTGTTAGTCGGCTGACACTAAGTGTATAACTCGATTAACAATGTAATCCTTCAATGCCTGACCGTTACTATATTGCCCGAGTGAACTCGGTTAGAACTGAAAATCACTTTTCTTCTTCAATGCCCGAGAGAGCATGGCATACACTAACTGTACTCAGTTTAGGTATAGACATTTGTGTAACATCACTACATTTGTGTATACATCAATGACAATACACAACTGAATAATTGTCTTCAGCAACTTCCACTACATGTAATGAGGCTAAAGTATTCAAAGGAACAAAAGACTTTGATATTGCAGTTAGTTTCTCCTCAATCTTCTTAGCAAATTTGTCTACATCAGATACACAACTGGTACAATATATACATCCTTTATAAAAATTTCTCCCTTTAGTCAATGCATCCTTCACTCCTTGAATTGCCTAGCCCAAAGAGTTCTTGTTTGTGGAAATCTTAGCCTTCAACTCATTGATTCTCTTAACCTCATATTCACCTTGTACCTTTACCAATGATGACTACTCTAAAGATTCAAAATGTGAATTTGTTGCCTTCAATAAATTCTCTAGCTGGCCTAAAGTTGATTCATTTTGATTCAATTCATAATTAGGTAAGATCTTGTGCAAAAATTGAGATGCCAAAGTAAGCAACTCACTGTCTTTCCTATGTGTCCTCAATATCGGATTTATTGCTCTAGTATGTGAAATAGTGACATTTATTATAATAAATAGGGGGGGTGAATTAGTGGCCTAAAAAATTAATCCAATAAATCAAACCAAAACTTTATACCACAAATAAAATTCCTCTAGTTATCTTCAGTCCTACAAGATGTATGCCTTGTGTGAATCTAACATGTATATACAACTCGATGTTTATACTATTTATACTTTCCTTAATCTTTATCAAATAGTAGTTTATCTTTTCTTAACCTTTATCAAAATACAATAAATAACTTAGTGTTTACCGATCAATCTTGTTTTAGTAATGTGTAAAGCAAAACATCAAATCAATGAACCATATACACATTTGACACATGGATTTTTCACGTGGAAACTCTGTTAAGGGAAAAACCACTTGGGACCGGTAACCCAAAATTTTCACTCTTCTGAAGTGAGCTCGGTGAACATCTAACCCCATTAAAGGTTACAAAGACACTGTTAAGTGCGACCTTGTTAGAGGATTTAAAACTAACAATTTATCACTTGAACCAGCATTCACTATGTTGTCAACATGAAAACCCTTGATACTCCTTGGGATGTATCTCAATATATAAAGGATGGTTAAATCCCACTCGGCTAAGAGATTTTCTAATCCAATGGTTAAACTGAAACAGTATATGATCTGTTCATAAAAACAACTTTACTTTGCAGATGTTCAGATCTATTGTAAGCTCATAATACCTTTTTGATCAATGTTCACTTCAATTCCTTTGCTCCGCTTCTTTCTTCTCGATGTTTGTTGTTGCTTCTCTATTGCTTGGTGTCTGCAAAATTCTTGGCTCTGTTCCTCAGCCTGTATGATCATATCTGTATGAAGACTTTTATCTTCACCAGAATTATCTTCAGCATTCCTCTTCTTCATAATGAATTTCTTGTCTCTTTATATAGACATGATTTCACCATTTCTTGTCCTTCTTGTTTTCTTCATTGATCACTTCTTGATCTGTAAATCTTGTCATGCTTGCTTTAGCTTTATTTCATAAATCTCTCATTGTTTTCTAGAATAAAACATGCTTTAAATCTCCTTCTTATCTTTATCTTTTAACTGATCGATGAAAACAAAGTAAACAATCAGTTAACTATATAATTAGCTCATGCTAGCTAAGTTGTTTTATCATTTTCCTAACTTTAGTTCCCGTCGGTCAACACTTTAGTTGTGATCGGTGACTACTGCAAATAGCTCAGAAATCAACTTCAATTTTGTTCGGTGACAACTGTAGTTAGCTTGGTAATGCTTGCTTGGGTATCACTTTCTCGGGTATCACTATGAATTGGCTAACACTATGAACTTCTGTGCTCGAGGCTCATTGTCCATTGGGGTTTACTGTCACTCAGTGTACATGATTACCGACAACAAAAACTTTGTCTGTTCAGATCTTCAAGTGTTGTGACAATATGTGTATGAGAAATCATACCATATCAAGTTGGCATCAATGACAGTACAATATATTAACTGATTTAATGTTTTGCATTTACTTTCTGCAACTCGGTGATAATCAACTTTGTCATCTTCAAACATTCAATCAGTTATAGTTCATCAAACTCTCCCTTTGGCATTGATGGAAACAAACTACAAACTACAAATACAATATGAAATATATCAGTTGTAGTTCATCAATCTCTACCAAACTTTTTGTTCTATAACCAATACAAATGGCTAACTCTCGGTAAGCTCTTCTAGCTTAGATTTGATTCTTGTAGAGTGCTTTCTTCATTCTTCATTCTTCATTCCCTTCACTAGATATATGTAGCAACTTCTGATTTTGTCTCTCCCTTTCTTGTAGAATCTCTTCTCCCTTTTCTGGATAGATATGCAGTGTAATCTTTTCTCCAATTCTCTCTCTTAGATGGATGGTTAAATTTTTTGAACTTTTCTTTGCTCTTCCTTTGACTGTTCCTCTCCCTGATGGATATTTCTTTTCTCTCCCTTTGGATGATTATGATATATATTTCATATCTCCTTTCCCTTTGACAATAATATATTTCATTGAATACTTCTCTCCCTTTGAAAATAATGCCAAACTATATTTTTTTTTTCATAAAATACTCCTTGAATTTCCTTTCCATCAACAATACAATAACTCTGGTGTTCGGTGTAGATAAGTACCTTTCTGTGTACTAATAGATCTTTTTAGTCCCTTTCCTTTTCTTGCATCAACATGAATGATATTTTGATAATGTGTAGGCTAATGCAGCCTCCTAGTCAGCTTAGTGACCAGTAGACAAGGGTCGGACCCCTATTGTCTTCCTTAGGTACTCAAATGTATCTTTTCGAAATGACTTTGTGAATATGTCTGCTAATTGTTCCTTGGATTGAACATATTCCAGTATTGCCTCTTTCTCTTGCACTTGTTCTCTTAAGTAATGATACTTGATAGGAATGTGCTTTATCTTAGCATGCATGACAGGGATCTTTGAAATGTTTATTGCACTTGTATTATCACAATAGATAATCACTGGATCAAGTATTTCCATATTCATACCTTTCAGCAATTGCTTGATCCATGCAATGTTAGAGAAATTTGTAGCAGCAGCCACATATTCTTCTTCTACTGTATATTGTGAGATGCATCCTTGCTTCTTACTTATCCATGTGACAAGTCTGCCACCCATAAAGAATTCTCCTCATGTTGTGCTCTTTTTATCATCTATGTTTCCAACCCAATCAACGTCTATATAGACTTGAAGCTCAAATTTGCCTTCTCTTTTATACCACAGACCATAGTCATCGATATTCTTTAGATATCTCATAATTCTTTTAACATCACTCATGTGTGATTCCTTGGGATTAGCAGAGAATCTTGCAACTACATGTGCTATATCTGGTCTAGTATGTACAACATACATGAGTTTTCCAATCATTGATCTATATAAGGTCTGATTTACCTCGGTTGACTTGTCTTCCTTTGTCAGTTTACATCTGGTTGCCATAGGTGTTCCCACTGGTTTGGAGTCCTCCATCTTGAATATCTTCAGAACTTCCTTGATGTATTTGGATTGTGTGATGTAGATGCCTGCATCCTAGAAGAATTTGTAGACCAAGAAAAAATTTGATCTCCCCAAACATTGACATCTCAAAATCTTTTCTCATTTCATCAACACATAATTTGCATAATATATTATTACCTCCAAATATGATATCATCAACAAATATTTCAGCAATCAAAATGTTGTCATCAATATCTTCTTTTAAATATAGATTACTGTTATCACTTGTTCTTACGAATCCAATACTTATGAGATAGGAGTGAAGTCTTTCATACCATGCTCTTAGTTCTTGTTTCAATCCATACAAGGCTTTGTGTAGTCTACAAACCATGTTTCTCTTGTTAGGATCAACAAACCCTTCTGATTGTTCAATGTATACCTCTTCTTCTAGTATTCCATTTAGGAATGCATATTTGACATCCATTTGGTATACCTTGAAACCTTTGAATGAAGCACAAGAAAGTAAAATTATTACTCCTTCTAGTCTAGCAATGGGTGCAAAGGTTTCTCCATAGTCAATACCTTCTTCTTGTGCGTACCCTTTGCATACTAATCTTGCTTTGTTCCTTGTGACTTCTCCATTCTCATTCAGCTTGTTTCTAAATATCCATTTGGTACCAATGACATTCTTGTCATTTGGTCTTGGTACTAATTTCCATGTTCCATTCTTCTCAATCTATTCTATCTCTTCATTCATAGCACTAACCCATTCCTGATTCTCAAGTGCATTATTGAAAAATTTAGGCTCAAAATCACAAATCAAACATCTAGTGTTCAATGACTTACTTCTTGTTCTCATTCTATCCTTTTTGTCTCCTATGATCTAGTTCTTTGGATGGTGTCTTCTGACATACTTGGAAAGTACTGGTTTAGCTCTTTGTTCATCATTCTGATCATCATCATCTTGACCTTCATTTTGATCTTCATCACTTGGTACATCATTGTGAGCAATTTCTTGATTTTTGGTATTTGCAGCCTGATGCTCGGGTGCATTGTTCTGTCGCTCGGTAGTGATACACTGTTGCTCAGGCAGAGTGTCTGGCTCTTCAGTGTAGACAAATCTGTTGTAGTCTTCTAGTTCTTTTTTACTTTCCTCATCATTTTTCTCAACAAATTCATCCACTTTGACATTTGCACTTTCAATGATTTTGTTAGAGGATTTGTTAAGACATTTATAAGCCTTGCTTTTGGTAGAATAACCTAGAGATATTCCTTCTTCACCTTTGGATTCAAGCTTTCCATTTCTATCATCTTTCAAAATATAACATTGACTTCCAAAAATTCTGAAGTAACTTACATTGGGTGTGTATCCATACCATAGCTCATAAGGTGTCTTATTGGTGTCTTTATTCAATTGAACTTTGTTTAATGTATAAACAACAGTACTGACAAC
Organism: Thuja plicata; assembly: GCA_018584345.1. Lineage (NCBI taxonomy): Eukaryota > Viridiplantae > Streptophyta > Pinopsida > Cupressales > Cupressaceae > Thuja > Thuja plicata. The sequence continues at coordinate 912,875 of MU227218.1, forward strand.
TTCTCTCCAGAATGTTTGTGTGATGCCTTTCTCAATCATCAGTGTTCTGGCATAATCAACAATTAATTTTTTCCTTCTCTCAGCAATCTCATTTTATTGTAGTGTTCTCGGTGTAGAAACCTGTCTTTTAATTCCATGCTCATTACAAAAGTTAGTTAATTCATCATATATAAAATTTCCTCATCTATATGACCTTAGACATTTTTTTTCCTTTCCACTTTATTTTTCTACTATAGCTTTATTCCATTTAAACATCTTGAATGCTTCTGATTTCTCTTTTAAGAACACAACAGTCATCATTGTAGAATAATCATCAACAAAAATAATGAAGTATCTATCACCACAGTATCTCTTTGTTCTCATTGATCCACAAAGGTCAGTATGGACTAATTCTATAATAGCATTAGATGTGTAGGTTTTTCTCTCGAAACTAGACTTTGTCATTTTACCTTTTTGACAATTCTTACACATGACATGGTTGAGCTTTGACATGCTCAGTAAGCCTCTCACTTTCCTTTTATTGCTTATCCTAACCATGTTGTCAAAATTCACATGACATAACCTCTTATGCCATAACCAAATGTCTTCGTTTCTATCCAATAAACAAGTGGTCTTAATATCGTCAAGATAGAATATGTTACCTTTTGTGTGTTCACCAGTTCTAATCAACCTTCCTGATTCATTAAAGATATTTGCCGTTGTGTTCTCAAATGCAACTTGGTAACATGTGTTATTCAGCTGTGAAACACTCAATAGATTATAGTTAAGTCCTTTCACCCAATATGCATTTTCACATATGATCAAATTATTCAACATTATGGTTCCTTTACCCTCAAATGAACAAGGTGAGTCATTACCCATTCTTACTGATCCACCATTATAATATTCAAAAGTTTCAAACTTCTCCTTATCTCTAGTCATGTGGTGAGTACAACCACTATCAATAATCCATACATTATTTTTACTAACCTTATATATATGAGTGCAGTTTCAACATACCTTTCCTCTTCATCTTCATCATCCTTTGTAGCACCAAATACCACCTTAATATATTCATCAGATTCAGTGTCAGTATTTCCAGCTTTGTTCTCAGCCAGGTAACAAGCATTCTTTCCTTTGTCCTTGTAGTCTCGGTTATCTCTTCTGTTAGATTGTCGGTTGCTTTGGTAATCTCAGTCATCACCTCTACCAAACTTCTTTTCATATGACCTATCACTACTTATGTCATCTTTTCTTTTGTTAGGACATCTAGTAGCAAAGTGTCCAATCTCTTTACAATTAAAACATACCAATGGTAATTTACCTTTGTATCTACCTTTTCCTGTATGCAATATTCTAGCCATTGGTGCTTCAATCTCATCAAGTTCTAGGTCATCACTATCACTTTCACTATCATTTCTCATAGTGTGTTTATGACTTGATTTACTTATTTTCAAAGAAGATTTGAATGCAGACTCAATAGTTGGTAAGACACTGTTGTCAAAGTTATTCATCTTAAATGAAATAAGTCTACCAATGGAACTATCTAGAGTAACATGGTTATTTTTTACTGATCTCATTTCTTGTATAACAGGTACTCTAATAGAATAAACATGCAGTAAGGTTCTAAGAATTTTACTTACCACCATTTCTTCTTCAAGTACACCTCCTACTCCTCAGATAGCATTAACAACCTCTTTGATTCTGTAGCTATACTGAGTGATGTTTTCTCCTTCTTTCATTTTGAGGTCATCAAACTTTCCTCTTAGGATTTCTACCTTATCTCTCAACACATTCTTATCTCCTCCATGTACTAGCATCAATTTGTCCCACATTTGCTTTGCAGTGGTGCATGATTTGACATCTTCAAATTTAGTACAAGAGAGTGAGGAAGCAAGTTCTATCATCATAGAATTGTGTTCATGCTTTTCTCTCAATTAATCAACTGTCAGAGGTCCAGTAGATAAAAAAAAATTAGTATCCAAGTATTGAGTGACATCATTTCCAATACCTGATAGGTGGAGTCTTATCCTGCTTTTCCATGATGCAAAGTTGTCCTTGTTCAACTTAGGCACATCCCTTTTTCTCATCTTGTGATCTTTAGCTTGAGTCTTAAAAATCCCTTCCAAGCACACAAGCTCTAATACCAATTGTTAGAATAACTGAGGGGGGGGGGGGGGGGGGGGAANGGGGTGAATCAGTGGCCTCAAAAATTAATCCAATAAATCAACCCAAAACTTTATACCACAAATAAAATTCCTCTAGTTATCTTCAGTCCTACAAGATGTATGCCTTGTGTGAATCTAACATATATATACTGCTCGATGTTTATACTATTTATCCTTTCCTTAAGCTTTATCGAATAGCAGTTTATCTTTTCTTAACCTTTGCTGAAATACAGTAAATAACTTAGTGTTTACCGATCAATCCTATTTTAGTAATGTGTAAAGCAAAACAACAAAGAAATGAACCATATACACATTTGACACATGGATTTTTAACGTGGAAATCCTGTTAAGGGAAAAACCACTTGGGACCGGTAACCCAAAATTTTCACTCTTCTGAAGTGAGCTTGGTGAAGAGACAACCCTGTTAAAGGTTACAAACATTTTTAAGTGCGACCTTGTTAGAGGATTTAAAACTAACAGTTTATCACTTGACCCAACATTCACTATGTTGTCAACATGAAAACCTTTTGATAATACTCCTTGGGATGTATCTCAATATATGAAGGGTGGTTAAATTACACTCAGTTAAGAGATTTTCTGATCCAATGGTTAAACTAAAACAGTATATGATCTGTTCATAAAAACAACTTTACTTTGTAGATGTTCAGATCTATTGTAAGCTCATAATACCTTTCTAATCAATGTTCACTTCAATTCCTTTGCTCCATTTCTTTCTACTCAGTGAATGTTGTTGCTTCTTTGTTGCTCGGTGTCTGTAGAATTCTTGGCTCTGTTCCTCAGCCTGTATGATCAAATCTGTATGAAGACTTCTATATTCACCAGAATTCTCTTCAACATTCCTCTTCTTCATAATGAATTGCTTATCTTTTTATATAGACATGATTTCACTATTTCTTGTCCTTCCTGTTTTCTTCATTGATCACTTCTTGATCCGTAAAGCTTGCCATGCTTGCTTTAGATTTATTCTGTAACTCTCTCCTTGTTTTCTGGAATAAAATATGCTTTAAAGTCCTTCTTATCTTTAGCTTTTAACTGATCAATAAAAACAAAGTAAACAATCAATTAACTCTATAATTATCTCTTGTTAGCTAAGTTGTTTTGTTGTTTTCCTAACTTTAGTTCCCATCGATCAACACTTTAGTTGTGCTTGGTGACTACTGTAGATAGCTCGGGCATCAACTTCAGTTTTGCTCGGTGACAACTGTAGTTAGCTCGGTAATGCTTGCTTGGGTATCACTTGCTTGAGTAACACTATCCATCGGGTAACACTATGAAATTATGTGCTCGGGGTTCACTATCCATCGGGGTTTACTGTCACTCGGTGTACATGATAACTGACAACAAAAACCTTGTCTCTTCAGATCTTCAAGTGTTGTGATAATATGTGTATGAGAAATCATACCATATCAAGTTGACATCAATGACAATACAATACATGAACTGATTTAATGTCTTGCATTTACTTTCTGCAGCTCGGAGATCATCAACTTTGTCATCTTCAAACATTCAATCAATTATAGTTCATCAACATTGTCCATTAACTATTCAGGACTAAGAGCGTCCAACTGAATTGGACCTTGAATCATTTGCACATGTCCTAAATCAGTAGTGTCTTTTTCTCTTATTGCCTCTATAGTGTCTCTTTCCACTTCATCAGTCTCATTATTTACCACCAGACCTATCTTTTCAACCTTTGCATGAGTTTGATCTTTCATTGTTTCTTCTACTCCTCTAACCTCTGCATTTCCATCTTTCTGATCATTAGATTTGTCTTTTTCTTCATCCACCTTTTCTTCCTTATCCAGATCATATTCTACCTCTTTTATTGTGGCCTTGTACTTTTGAACTCTGGGAATATCTTCCTCTTCATCATTCACTGAAAGTGTAACATGAACACTAGATTTGAAGATGTTTGGTTTATCAATAGTCATATGAAATGATGTATCCATTTGGTTCATCAATATGTTCATCACTCTTTTGATTAACCTCATACTGTTTCCTCATCATAATTCTTGTCACTACCTTCTCTGTTTCCTTAGTAACCTCATCAGTTTTCCAAAGAACAATCTTGTTAATCATTAGCTTCCTGTTTGACTCTTTCTTTGCTTCCTCAAGTAGAATGTCTACTTCCTCCTTGGAGATAATAGGACATAAATTCACTAATGTCAATTCTCTGATATCCAGATCCTTTCTCCATGTTGTCAATATCCTAGCTTCAAGTAAATCAAATAGATCATCAGGGATTCCCCCTTTGATCTCAACCAAATCTCTATTATACTTATTTAGATACTTAATTACTCCTTCCTCTAGTTTTATATTCTCATCATCATCATCATCATCATCATCATCATCATCATCATCATCATCATACAACTTATAATACTTCTTCAAATGATTTAATACTCCATGACGTTTCGTGTTATTAAAAGAATAAATACATGAGAAAAGTGGTTTAACAAAAATAACCATAGGCTCCCCAACTTTAGAATCCTTCTTAGGTGTTGAACCACTCACCACTCTACCTGCCTCAGCTCCTTCTACTCTCAAATTCTTCACTGAATCATCTAAGTTGGTTGCATCTTCTTTGTTATCACTTTTGTATCTCTTATATGTTCTTTTTCCTTTTTCCTTGACTCTCTTGCTTGTGGTATGTTCTATCTTAACTGGTTTAGATGGTGTGGCCTTTGGTGTAGATGGTTTAGGTGTATCTTATTTCTTTTCCACCTTCTTCTCCACTGGACCAACTAAATATTTCACCGAGCTCCTTGTATGTCTACCTCTAGATGATAATGCAAAGGGTATATATGCAGGAGGGGCATCATCATCAACATTAACACGTTCTTTTGCAAGCTTTCCCTTTTCCGTTTCCTTTTTCTTTTTCCTCAAACTTCTTCCTTGCTTCTGCCATCTTTTCCTTAGTGAAACCCTTCATTTCACCAACCATCTCAACTTTCTTTATGATCTTCCTTTCTCTTCCAGGTCTAGTAAGTACCTCATGCACCTCAATATTCTTCTCAACATATGTACCAAACCTTTTCTTTGATTTATCTAATGGTATTTTCAAAATATCTTCACCATAAGCCTCAATAAGTGGACCATCCACCTCATATCCCATAGACATCACCCAAGATGTTCTAGGGTCATCTGACTCCATCAAACATGCATAAATTTCTACCATGAAACAAATTATGTCCTCATACTTCCTTGCTATTTCAGGTGGGATCTTGTACCTTAACTACATAGATTGTTGAAATTTTTTAAAGTATCCCCACATATCAATTTTAGCTTGCTTATCTCCTAGCATGTTATAAAGTTCCTTGATCCAAACAACAACTGGTTTATCCTCTTTCTACTTAACATTTCCCACTCCAGGAAAGTAATTGATAAAGTAGAAGAACATACATACCAACAGAGATCCATACTTGAAAATTTGCTTTTTGTTCTTCTTTATCTTCTCCAAGTTTTCCTTAAGTTGATATCTTAGCAATTCACAAATTTCATATTCCCCATTTTATTTCACCATCTTATATGCAATATATATGATTTTACTAGAAATAGAATTATCTCTGAGAGAATGAAATACCTTGTAACCGATAACCATAAATGCAAACTTCACATCAGGTTGAAGAATATTGGTTATTGTCATTGCTCGCTTGTCCCACTGAGAACCGGTTAGATTTGTCACTATGTCCTTTAGAATAGATTTCAGCACAAGCACCTCTCCAATATCACTGAATCATGTAACTGCCTTTAGAAATTCCTTCATGATATTATTGGGTTTATCTAGCCACATAATCTGATCATGCACTCTACTCAACACATGCCAAACCCAATCTGCTTCAAAAAATTAGGAAACTCAATGAATCGTGCAAACTTTTTCTTTGCTAATACCTTGTACTCATCTTTCAAGATTGAATCCTCAGAGACCTCTTTGAATTGTTGTGCAAACATTCTGACTCCTAGTTCTTCCAAGTTACAATGAATGTATGCCCTAATGTCTTTGACATGTAGAACTTCATAAGGATCGAATGAAAAGACACCATCAAGGTCATCCTCTATTGATTTGTATGGGTGTTTCTTAAATACTGATCCAAGATACTCTGTTATATCGAATACTTTGGGCATATCCATGATTTAGCCTTCAAAAATGAAACTGCGCAATGTAAAATACCTTTCCAATGATTTTATGGCCGAACTTTGAAATTGCTATGAAATATCTTTAAATCTCTTTCAAAATTGCCTTTGACTACTCTGCAAACTCTTATATAACTCACAAGGTGTGAAATGAAGACAAGAAATGCCTTTTTGTTGCTTTTCATGCCCAAAATTAGATATAAATTAATACATTATTCCCTAGCTTCTGGTTTTCTCAAACCAGAGGATAGAAAATCCATCACCGATCCTTCAAAACATCAACAATTTTTTTGCGAACAAAATAACATGTCATAAATTCACTTCTTCATCTAAGAATGCCAATCACATTCACTACTTAATCAGATTAAGGGGTCAGGTAAATATTTTTTCATGAAATACTCCCCTTAGGTTAATGACCTAATCAAAATTTTGATGAAATTTCCACACCAGAAGCTGGTGTGATCTTTCATGTAGCATCATTCTATTCTTTTCTAACTCACGTCTTTCTCATTTCCTTCTTAACTTCATCAACATCAATTATTTTCTTTCTTTTATCATTTTGTACACTGTTCCTTTCTACCGAACCTCTTACACTATTGTATCTGCAATTCCTACCAATATGACCATAATTTTTGCAATTAAAACATGTTACATTTCCATACCTTGTTTTCATTGGATTTTTCCTTAGTCTGCACTGCTTTGCAATATTTCCAAAGTTGTTACATTTTTAACAGGTTATGTTCCTCTGGTTCACATAATTATTCACCTTTGATCTACATTCATTTGATTTGTGTCCATAGTTGTAGCAAGTGTAACAATAATAAGAAAATGATGTAGCATTATATCTGCTTCTACACTCCTTCGCTCTATGACCAAATTTGTTACATGAAAAGCATTTTACATTGAAATTTGATTGCCTCATATGTTTCTTCTTAGTTTCTTCAGTCTGAATCTTTGATGAATTGATTTTCTCACTTGTTCTAAAAATTTCTCCCTTCTCAAAACCAAGTCCTTGTGAATTTCCTTTAGGTCTTTGAATTTCAAGTAGTGCATCAAGCTTCACTGAACTAGATTGAAATTTTCATTTAGTTCATTAGCTTCTGCAAGTTTACTCCTAAGAAATTCATTAACCCTTTTAAGCTCATGCTCATTGTGTCTAGATTACTCAAGATTGATCGACGATTATCCAACTTCACCATTCAGTTTGTAACATTCTTTTATTTTATCCTTCAAGGATTGCTCAAGTTTTTTCTTCACTTCAATCTCCTTGGTCGTCTTCATTACCACATCTTCCAATTCATGTTTCAAATTATATCTTTCTTTTGTGATCTGTTCACATTTATTTGATTTTTCTTTCAAGGCTCTTGCATCATCTTTATGCTTTAACTAATCAACAAGATCTTTCCTCTTGTCTCTGGATTTGTTCAATTGTTCCTTTAGATTCTCAATGAAACTTTTAGCATCCTTAATCTTCTTTTCCAATTCCAAGTTATGGGCATTTGATTCGTCAAGGTCATCAAGTGAAACCAAGAGTTGTTTCTGAGCACTGCAAGAAACTGTTAAATCTTCCATCAGGACCTTCCTCAAGTGGTTAGACTTCTTCCAAGGACCAAATCATTGATACTAATTGTTAAGATTGAGGAACACTGAGAGGGGTGGGGGTGAATCAATGTTCTAGCATTTATACCCTTTTTAACTTGATTGCATAACCATAAACTGAAAATAATGAATAATAAGAAACTAAAAAAGCAAAGTATCCACAACATCATAACACCATGATTTTATCATGGAAACCTGATTAAGGGAAAAACCACGGTGGGGATGGAACCCACAAGTATTACTTCTACATAAATAAGTTACCTTATTAGGGGTTTAGTACATAAGGGGAATGAGCATGCATTCAAGCACACTTCCTAGAGCTCACTACTCAAAATACAAAACATATACTGAGGATCATTGCCATACAATATCAATGGATAACAATCCAACAAAAGTTAACTAAGAAATAACATCAACAATGCTTGAACAGTTCCATGTAAGTGCCAAAAAAATCTTCTTAACTAATAGATGAATCTCTACTTACTGATCCATCAATCACATATAATATATCTCAATCATATCCAACCATCACTATATCTAAACTTCTCAAAAAATTGATCTTATATATCTATCATCAAATATAATAACTCTCAGTGTTGTCCTCAAGAACAAAATAGATAACATGTGAAGTTTTGGCTAGATATGACCTGAATATGTGTTCCTAACCTTGAACATAAGCATATACATCATCATACATGTTAGCTCTATCATCTCCATTAATTAAACCTATAAAATCATCGATCTGATAGGATCGTTGATCAATCCAATACCCAACTATCTTTGTTCTTCACTGTACTCTGTATATCGATACTCAAAAGACTATTTAATCGATTGAATGATAATATTAATTGTCACGATCATAGACCAACATACATAATACCTCTCTAAATTTCCTCTTAGGTTTTCACTACAAAACTCGATCATTTACTCATGTAACTGATCCATATACCAAAACTTGTACACTAGGTCTACTACTCCATACTTAAATCTATAGTCTATCCTTCAGTATTATCTCATCATAGAAATAAATCACTAGAATAGTATATATTTTCCATCAATGATAATATACAACTCCTCCATATCAGTGTCTCTTGCCAACAAGCACTACTCAAGAGCTTACCCTTCCACCCAACCAAATTTCTTTGAATTCTTTCTAGTATTGAATCCCAAAAGGTCAGGGATACTTCTTTGACAGTGAGAGGGAGGCCCTAATAGGTACTTGGGAAGCTATAAGATTGACAACCAAGAATATTAAGTATTCTGGACTGAAGATCAGCCTTGGTGTTGAAGAAATAGAGACCACTTTTTCTGCAATTGATGTGTTTCCCTGAAGCTCTAGCATAGTTCATTAGCAAAATTTTCCATTCTTTATCCTCAACCACCAAAAAATTTCCAAAGAGGAAAGTGTCATCAAAAAATTATTGCAAAACAAAGGGGGGAAGCGTGGAGGTAACTTTTATACCTTGAATTTTACTAGTTCTAGCCAGATTAAAAAAGTTTTGACCTAACACTTTCACGACCATAATAAACAGGTAGGGGGATAAGGGGTTGCCTTGCCTAATGTGATTTCCAACCTTGAAGAACCCCCAAGGGACCCTATTGACTAGGACAAAGAAGTGAACAATTTCAACACATTCCTGAATTATACCAATAATCCTATCACTAAATCCAAGTTTGAAGAGTTCCTTGTACATGAAGCGTCAATTAATTTATTGCACACTTTAGAAATATCAAGCTTAAAGGTCATACCTAGAGTTTTGTATTTGTCCATGGAGTGAATACCCTCGTGAGTGGCAATTGCAGCATCAAGGATTTGTCGCCCCAAGATAAACCCTTTTTGGTTGGGGCTGATAAATTTATCCAACAAAGGATTTATAGTTTTCACCAACACCTTAGAAAAAATCTTGTAAATAGTATTACATAAGCTGATTGGCTTGAAATTTGTCATACTTTTAGGGTCCTATGACTTGGGGACAAGAACAATATAGGTGTTATTCAACTTATTCAACAGTTTGTCAGTCCTGAAGAAATCTTTTGTGGCCCTTGTTACATCAAAGATGACGATATCCCAAAATTCCCGAAAGAAAGCAAGGGGAATCCATTTGGCCTTGGGGCCTTATAGGCTCCCATGGAAAACATAACAACCCTAACGTCATCTTCAAAGACGGGGGCAAGAAGTTGCCTATTATCATCTTCCTTAATGACAGTTGGGAGGTGACTCAAAATTTTATTTTGTATCTCATCGAAACTACTATCATCATTGTCAACATACATTTGGATGAAAAAATAGGAAACTAACTGACCAATTTGGGCCTCATCAGTAACCTCTTGGTCTTGTTCATTCAGTAAGCACAGTTGATTTCATTTTAAGATAGTGTATTTTTAAACTTAAGATATTGAAAATAGAGTATTTTTTTTTAAATTATTAATAATTTAATTTTTAAAAAATTATTTTTTTAATTAATTAATTTGTTACTTTTTTTTTGAAAAAAAATCAACATTTGAAAAAATTAACAACAAAAACTATGCAAAATGTGTAAGTTTATTACCTCACAACATTTCACAAACTCTATGATCTCCACAAGCATTTTATTCTTTTCTCTTATCTTACTCTCTTCTTTCCATTATAGATCATGGACTTTGATTCAAAACATCAAGATATAAACTCACACAATTGAATCCAAAAACAATGCACAATAACATCTTGAACTATAGAAATCAATATATCTACAAATATCCATATTTTCAAAATTATAAATTAATTGAAAAATTCTTAAAAATAATTATTCAAAAGTGATGATATTTGAAATGAAACCAACCTCCACCCATGTAGTTCACCTTCAATTCTCTTTACTATCCAATGAACTCGTCTAATTCCACAAATTTGAAAGTTTTATAGTTTTCAAAAATAAGATAATGAGTTGAAAAAAGGACCTTATTGTACTTGTCGTAGGCAATATACTACTATACACAATTAGTGACTATTTTTTCATAATTCAAATATTTCTAAAGTTACCATATTTATTTATTAATTTCATAATTATACAAATTATTTATCTCAAATTTGATTGGTTGAATTAATTTGGTGTTATTAGGACCCCTTTTTGCGGAGGCTTCTCCATATTGCATTTTTTCCTAAACATTTCCCCTTTCATTCAAAACGGCTTACTTCAATTTTGGGATTTTTTACTAGGTGAATTTCCTTGTCAATATTTAGGGATTCCCTTCTATATTAGTTCTGAGAAGCACCAATTTTGGGATGAAGTTATCTCTTCCATCTCTCAAAAGATTTTCTCTTGGAAACATAAGTGGCTAACGTTATCTGGGAAGCTACTTATGATCAAGTTGGTTCTTAATGTTATTCCTATATATTTTATATCTGTTCTAAATATGCCTAAGCGTTCCCTTCAGGAACTTTAGTCCATTCTCAGATATTTTCTTTGGGCAGAAAATGTATCTCAAAAGAAGAAGCTTCCATTATTGGCTTGGCACAAGGTTTGTACACCTAAAATGGCACAAGGGGCTGATATTAGGGACCTTACTCTTCAAAATAAATCTTTCGGTGCTAAACGTTTGTGGAAGTTATATCGTAACCCTGAGTCAAAATGGGAAAAACTCATGAGGACAAGATATTTAGACTCTAATACTCGAGAGAGAATTTTTTACTACTTTATCTCTTCCTCGTGGATCTGAAATGTGGAACTTTTTATGCTCTTATAGGGATCTACTTCTTCCTTCGTTATCATGGCTTGTTCATAATGGAGCCAAGGCTCATTTTTGGGAAGATTCTTGGAATGGACATAAACCATGATGCCATATTAGGGATTTATCCCCTTTAAATGTTCAACTCAAAATTGCGTGGGGTAATGAAGTATCTCATCATTACTATATAAGTAATTGATGTATTTTTTGGAAGGATTTGTCTCAATATGATAATGCTACGGGGTTGGTAACATAAATTAGTAAGGAATTGAGTTCCCATGTTATTATTTATTCTTCTTAGGAAAATGAACTTATATGGCTTAGTTCTCCTTTAGGACAATATTCTGTCAAGTTTGGTTATGAATCAAATTTCTTACTCATACTTCGGATCCTTGGCCTTCAAGATTGTTATGGGGGCTACTTGTCTTCCTAAGGGTAGTGCTTTTTCTTGGCTGGCTATACAATATAGAGTTTTAATTGGTGAACAGTTGGACATATTGGGGATTACAATTGTCTTTCCATGTACTCTTTGCGGTTACTTTATAGAATCAACAAATCATTTGTTTTTACATTGTTTATTTGCTTTGGATGTTGGTATTGTCTATTTAGGAAATTGGGTTGGAATTTAGTTGTTTACCCCAATCTATGTGATCATTTCAATGGGTGGCCCCTTCTTTATAAATCTTCTACGTTTGCTCCTCTTTGGGATATTTTCCCTTTCATTCTAATTTGGAATATTTGGCTTGAGCATAATGAAAGGATATTCAAGAAAAAACCTTTCAAGAAAAAACATTCTTCTTTGACTGACGTTCTTTACAAATTGAAAAATCCATATCAGATTAATGTCCTCATATCATATCAAAAATATTAACTCGTCTATAGTATTTTCTAAATGAGACTTTTTCATTCTAGTCACTTGGTCATTCCTTCAATCTCTCCCTTATCATGGTTTCTAGCCCAATAAATGATCCTTGCTATCTAGAGATAAGGCCAAATGGTCCCCTCCCATGTTGATTTTCATAAACTCAACTTTGATGGAGCTTCTAGGGGAAACCTTGGCATCTCCGAGGCTGGGGAAATCATAAAAAATGTTGATGGTAAAGTTATCAAAGCTGTTTATAAGAAACTGCCTCCTAATAAAAATAATGTGGCGGAAATGGAAGCTCTTATTTTAGGCCTATCTTATGTATGTAGAAGTTGATAAATGCAACTTCACCCAAGATCACCTGCATGCATAGCTGTTACAAGACAGAAGCAAAAGACAGAAGAAGACAGAAGAGAAACTATGGCGGCCAATAGGCCAGAGACTGCAAAAC
>MU227218.1:925973-944908 GCA_018584345.1 Thuja plicata
GTAGATAGACTAATAATTAACTGATTTAATTATTAGCTATACTAGACTACTCTAACACCCCCCCTTAAGTGTAACTTAGGGAGAAGCAAAACAACTAAACTACTGCAGAAAGCAGGAAAGAAGGGTCTCGGCAACAAGGCCTGATCAGGTACCCAAACAAGAAAGCAAACTAGATGAAGGAAACTAAGCCTTCAATCTAGGGAAAAAGGTGTCCCAGAGAAAGGAACAAGAATGAGCAGGAAGCATCTCCGAAGCATGAACTGAAAACTCTGTCAGAAGAGACTGTTGGAACCCCCACTGAAGTGCATGACCATGTAGAGAAGACAAATATTTGAAGAGCTGATCAATCGAACCAGGAAGCAATAGAACCAACAGGTGAACCCCCCCATAATGCTGAACTGGGAGAGGTGACAGGAACACTGAAATGCAATGTCAGAAACATCTGCAGAAGAAGAACCAGGAACACCAACAGTGCAACAGAAGCACAAACACAGGATAAAGGGCGGTGTCACCGACACACAGCATGGGCTAATGTCATGGAAGGTACGCTCACTTGACAAAAGTGGATGCGCCTAAAGTGGCATAAACATCATAACCCCCCATAGCACTTTATAACAGAGTGCAAGTACAACAACCATACAAAGTGTACAAGATCCCAGAAATGCAGAAGAAGGCACTTTATCTCAGTGCATTTACAGAATAAAAATGCATCAGAAGGAGCATACAATCTCAGATGTCAGAAAGAAGAGTGAGCTATGAACTCAGAAGAAGAGATCCCAGGACCTGTAGAACCAAGCAATCCACCAGAGGGCATAAAATGCAAAACTTGGAGGAGAGAAAACCTGGAGTAGAATCTGGAAAAAACACCTCTGCCACTGAATAGCACACTGAACCAGCTTTCTGACGATATCTTGTTTGCCAAAAACGGAGTTCGGATGAGCCAGATATGACTCCCGGAAGGCAAAACAAAACATCAGACTTTAATAGAAAAAACACTGTTGAAATGGCAGAACCCAAAACCCTAACCTCCATCATCGGAAAGTTCTCAGAAAGAGCTTTCCGACAGTATATGGAAGTTAGAAAAGACCCCCGTATGCTCAAGATAGAGAGAAAAATGCGAGAAGGGGTCAAAAGTGCTCCAGAATGCTAGAAAAGAGCTCCTGGGGCTCAAAAAAATTGGCCCCCGGGCACATGGAGCGCGCCGGGGGCTTAAACAGGGCTCCTGGGCGCCTATAAGACCGCGCGGGTAAGGGACTAAGCCCGCGGGGGCTGAAACAAAAGCGCTACCGCCCGAGCGGAGCAGGAGCGGCCAGAGCGGAGCGTTGACACCGGAGAGCCGGCAGGGTGGCGCTGCGAGCGGCGGGGGCCGCTGATCACCGAGCGGGGGGCCGTGGAGGGTGGCAGACCAGACGACGGGGGTGCCGCTGAGGCGGAGCGGCGGGGAAGAAACCGCAGGGCAGCGACGGGGCCCGGGAGGGGCGGCCGGGAGGCGGCAGAGGCTGGTGGCGGTGGTGCGTGGGCGGCGCGCCCAAAAAACCTCCTAAAACCAATTTTTTTTAATTTTTTTATTTTTGCCTCGTACAACGTGCCCGTACGGCCCTTAAGAGGCCAAAAAAATTCTCCAGAAGCCCCGGTGTCCAAAATGGACAAACTTTATATGGATTATGGGGTTTTTGGGCCTTCTGGATGCAATGGTAATGTCTGTTTGGGCCCAAAGTGACTAGAGACAAAGGTCCCCCTTAAATCCACACAAAGAAGCTAGAAAAAGCCTAGCGAACTGCAAACCCTCGGATGCTTCAGAAAAAACTCGAACAGCCAGCAGCAAGATGGCTCTGATACCATGTAGAAGTTGATAAATGCAACTTCACCCAAGATCACTTGCATGCATAGCTGTTACAAGACAAAAGCAAAAGATAGAAGAAGACAGAAGAGAAACTATGGCGGCCAATAGGCCAGAGACTGCAAAACCATGTTGACAGAAAAAGCTTCTATATTCAACAATAAAGAATTACAAAATGATCTCCTTAAAGAAATGAAAGTGGTGAATCCTTATAAAGGATACCGAAACCCTAAAAGGGAAACTCTAAGAAATAGAAACTTGCCTAAGTATAACTTAAGCAAAGAGTAGATAGACTAATAATTAACTGATTTAATTATTAGCTATACTAGACTACTCTAACAATGTACTTTTTTTGAATATCACTAATTTGATAATTAAGTGAGATTCTATGGTTGTGTATATTATTGTTACAAACTTGAGATCGACTTGCTGGAAATTATAATATAGGCTTGATACAATATTGGAAAAGTTGTATTTTTTTCATACCTATGAGTTTAAACACTGCTACATGGAAGCAAATATGGCTGCTGATTTCTTGGCTAACAAATCAATTAATGATACTCTGCCTCTGCAAGAAGTAGAGGAACACATTTTACTTAATTTGGTTTAATATTGGTCTATCTCATCATGATGGATTAATGATAGTCTAGAGTGACTACATTATTTTATTTTGGTGGGTAGGGGAGATCTATAATAAAAATATGTCTCAGACTATTTTTACTTTAGCTGGTGGATATGGTCATATGTATACATTTTTGGTTTTTGATTCTTTCCCTCATTATGTTGGACTATTGGTAGTTTCTGTCTACTATTTCAATCAGGTTTCACCAATATGTCCTCGCTTTGTCTTCTTCGGAATTTAGGAAACTCCTTAACTATGCTTCCACATCCAATTTGGGAATTCCAGTACTTTAATTCTACTCCTGATATTTATTTGAATAACTTATGTATCATTTTTTCATGGCTAGGTTATTCGACATGGTATTTTTTTCGATGAAAATGACAATTTAATTTCTCTATTGCTTCAGTGCCTTCGAACAAGATAGTGCCTAGTGCTACTTAACTCCTCGGTTATTCAAAATGTTTCCTTACTCGATGAGTTGCTTTGGCCTTTTGGACCATTAGCGCGTGTGCACTCTGTGACGTCACCCATTATTGGGTAACTTTCTCCTTCTCTAACAACCTTCTGACTTATCTGATGGTGAATATTATTCGACATGACATCAACACTCCAACTATTCTTCTTTTGAATAACTTGCGTATGATTCATTCTTTCTGGGCTATTCAATGTAACCTTTTGTTCGATGCAAATGTGACATAACCCCACCACACTTTGAACAACCCCATACGTCGTTACTCAACCTATCCTCTTTATTCAAAATAAGATTTTGTTTGACACCGGCTACTAGACCCCATAGGCAAATCTTCTAACTCAATCCTTTAGCCACTAAACATGTGTTACCATCCCGCATAGTTTCAACTTATGAGACATCCCTACCATTAGTACCTGCTTCTTCTTATCTATTAATACAAGCAATTATATGCATCTTGCAGAATTACTGACAGACAACTCTAGACATCAATGCTTATTTCATTTGTGCAAGAGTTAATTTAAAACTATGGAATTTTATTACCATCCTCTATCACTTGACAACATAAAATGTTGCCTGGTTATGGAAAAGAAAAACATTAAGTGTATTTTGCATCGTGTAAATCCTTTGAAAGCAAGGAACTTGGATGTAGAGTATTTTAGGCGAAATTGCTGGGGAGAATATTTTGTGTGAACCACTTGCAATCATTCTATATCTTGCCAATATTGAAAAACCCTTAGGCAGTAATAGAGTAGATTAGGAAATAGTTTGGGAGTGGCTAGAGAAGATTCGTTTATGGGACTCAAAACTCTTCACTTTAGGTCATTGCCTAAATTAGGTTCTCACCTTTTTAGCCGATTCAAAAGGCAAGTTGTGATTTCTCGCATTACAAAATATCCTAATCTTGCAGAGAAATATCATAGAAAACCTCAAGAAATGCATTTTATGGAGGAAATATTCAAGGACCACGATGCTTTAACTTCAAATAAGAATGATTTTTTAAGCTTTCTAACTATTTCTGAAAATTAATTAAATCATATTGAATATTTGGCTGGATTTGAGTTTATTGTGGCTGATTGTGCATTTATTCCTATACTTGCCAGCACTGAGATACTTTCACAACCACCCTAGGATTTTGCATTACTTGGAGCAAAAAAAACAATGACCAAGTAATCAAGTTATTATAGGTCCATATTCAACCACGTATGGAAACATGAAAGTTTTATTACCCTCAATTTGTAATATAAGGATAAGGAGAATGTTGCATAAATGTTGCTATATCTTCTTTTTTGGCACCACTAATGGTATACTTATATTCACACTTACTAAATTTGTCTCTTATTTTGGGCGTGAATATGGGTTTATTTTATAATAGGTGTCAGCTTTGCTTTCTCATAATTTTTTAGAATTTACACATATTAACACAAGATATTGATTTAAGTTTAGTGCGGTGAATATGGGTATCATTGTATTTGGCTGTGTCTTTTTGTTGGCTTGATATGTCAAAAACTAATCGTCATGGCAATAATGGACTACCATAGCCATGCACTATTTACGACTTTACCACATTCTAGTTCAGATATAGACCCATTCATGCTGGGTACTCTAAATTTTTTATTATATGTCATTCGTCTTGACTGCAAATTTTTGTAGGATAATATGTAGTTGTGTCAACTGACATGATGGTTTTGGATATGAAAAATTTGAATTAGTTAAGATTGTAAATGATTTCTGACATTGTAATTGCTAAAAGTAATGATTTGTTTTGGTTTCCCACACATGCTGAATGCTCTTGGACATTGTTGGCTATCATTTCATGTTCTTCTTCTTTAGTTTCACATGGCCCTTAAAATGACTTGGTTTTTCCACAATTACATGTTGGGTACAATTAGATTATCATCTATGGTTAGCAAATACAATTATTGATGTTTTTTGCAGGGATGGCACAAACCTTGGATGGTAAGTAGACTTCACATGTTTTTTTTTGGATTCTTTTGCATTTTATTTTCTAGTTTCCTTGCCTATATTCAGAGATTGGATAGTGGCACCTTTCTAATTGGTGGATTTTTTCCAATATTTATCTTTCTACTACCACTGTATATGCATAAATGTTGGGTGCCTTTAGATTTGGTTCAAGTGATGACATTGATTTCTTAGTAACACTTCTTGAAAAATGCCAACATCAGATTGCAGATAAGATTTTATATCCTTCTCTTAAAGTCTTTGAGTTTTGTGGAATCCTCTGGGCGAGACTTCATGTTCTTTGGATATAGGAAAATAACATGTATTAGATTGAGAATTTGTATTGGGAGACTAGTCTATTTTCGTAGATGATTTTGTATAGGGGTGGATTGTTAAATGTAAATACTCCTATGAGTATATGATGTATTGGATGGATCACATGTTTTGTTGCTCTTCTCTCAAATTTTTGATCGGAGAAGTAGGTCTTTAGTTAGGTTTTCATGAATTTGGGCAAGACCAGAGGTTTTCTTCACCTGGTTCTTTTCTACTGGTGCCCTTTGAACCAGGAAAGAAAAGGCTAAAAGTTATATTATAATTAATAATATATCTTAGTGGTATATCCACTTTTAGCCAAAAATAAAATAAAAAAATCCATGTATAAAAGGATTTATCAAATGGAGAATACAATTTTTTTTAATTATTGAAATATGACATAATGAAAATTTAGAATTTAAGTACCATTCCTTTCTCATTAGAATTCAATTAATTAATGTAATTGATTTGTTTGCTCTTTTACTTCTAATATTTATCTCTTTAAGAATTATTTTCTTTTCAAAGAATTTGAAAATGTTTATCAAACTATTTCAATTTTCTTTCTATTCTTCAATTTTTTTAAAACTTTCACCGATTCTTCTAAATATATTTTTACATACATTAAATTGTTCATATTGCTTCTTCACTCATTTATCAATATTTCTTTACACAATTAAGTTTTAACCATACAAAAAACAACAACTTAAATGACATTATCTTTGAAATTTTAGCTTTAAAATTTTGTCCAATGACTTCTTATAGAAAAAAAAGTTACCTAAACTAAAGATTAAGAATTACCTCAACTTCATTTCTTACTATAAATGATGTAAAATATCCAATAATAACATTTCATACAACCATTAAGATTACACCATTGTAGCTACACCAAACTCTTCAAAGAAGGAAGAAACACTTATTTATCATTACTAAAAATTATTTCACATTTTCATATGATCAAAGACAAATGTAAAAAGAGGCTATACAAAAGTCTCTTTCAACCACAAATGACAAAACACCAAAATAAATTCTCACATATAAAAGTTATGAGAGAGTCTCTTTATGTTGAACTCCCACTTTTCATCAAAGTCATACACCTAAAGTCCAAACACAAACACCCTTAATTATTCACTCAATATTCTCTTTTAATTATCTAATGTGGAACCTAATTGGAGAAAAAAAGAAGGTATGCATATGTTAAAATTTGTGTTAGCAAAATATATATATTTCAAATCAAATATTTAGGTAAAAGAATGTTTGTATGTTCAAGTTGGGTGTATAGTGAAAAGTCATAAAAATTTCGTAAGTGGTTATCTTGTTAGTATATGTTATTAGTAAAGTAATATAGTATAAAAAATTATTATTATTATTATTTTTTATAATAATACTTTAAAATAATATTATATTTCCTAAAAATATAAAATTAATTTTCAATATCTTATTTTAAAAAAAACATAAAGACAATAACTTGAAAAATTGACATTTATTAACATTATTAATTTTTACAATTAATTTCTAAATTAAGAGACACTTGTTTAAAAAACAAAAAAAAAATCACTATTAATTTTTACAATTAATTTTTAATTTAAAAAGTCATCAAGCCATGTTTAAGTCAAATTAATTTGTGACGGTGGGTAAAGTCAAGCTTCAAAGTAGTGATTTTGTTTCCCACTTCTAAGTTATAAAAAATTATATATATGGTTTGAAATTATTATTCCATGATTAATAGAGTGTAGCTGCATATTGAAGCAAGTCATATAGTGAAGGTGTCAACGAGAAGTTGGTGTAAATGTCAACTCCAAAAACGCAAGTGTCAAATTCTTAACTAAGACATTTAACAACGTGTGGAATTGTTTCTCTTTTGTTATGCGCAATTTAAGTGGTAGATTTCATTGAATTCGTCCAATTTAGATTGGGCAGGTTTATGTTGGGCCGGTTTCACATTCGTTAGAAATGTAAGAAATTAGGGACTCCGTTTGGAATGTGATGGTCTTGTGATTCTTTTTCCATATTACAATTTTAAAATAAAAGTAAATATGTATTGTTTTACATTAATTTAGAATAATAATTTTTTATGGTTTTATATTAATTTAGAATATTTTCAAATGGAATATAATTTTGAAATTTAACAAGTAAATTTATATCGTTTTCTTTCTTTCTTTTTCTAAAGATTCTTTGTTATTTTCATTTTTGTAAATCAATTAATTTTGCTTCTTTTTCTTCTAGTTCATTTTAAATTGTTATTATTTTCATTATTGTACTATGTTTTGTTCAAATAAAAAAAAATGATAATTTATTTTTATATTAATTGTAAAAATATTTAGTAATTGAAAAGAGCTCTGTTATGGATGGCAACGGCTATGGCGACACCGACTATGGAGGTAATGGGCTTGACAGAGGAAGGCATAGGCAATGGCTGCAACCAAGGATGCGCCCAGGACAGAGTTCTCAACAGTGGAATAAGGTGGCTACGACTAGAAGACATGGTTTTCTGGGAAACAGAGATCATGAGGTCTTCAGGACAAGGCAGTTCAAACAAAATCGATGGGTCCATAATAGGAATTGCCCCACTAGTTTTGAGAACGGGAGTTGGCCTAATGGCCGAGCTGGGTGGAACCCTCCACGACAGGATCTCTCACAGATTCCAGGAGTAGGGCGGAATGGACGGGGCAAGGAGAATAGAGAACCCTTTGTCTGGAAACCCAGTGGATCTTTTCATCGTCCACGAAACTTTACTTTCAAGCAGATTGAGGGTAAATTTTGGCACCCAAAAGAAGCGAGCAAGGCCGGAACAAACATCAAAACAATGACGACGACCCAAGATATTGGAGAAAAGGTAGATGACCTTGTTCCCATTAGGGCTTCTTCTTTATTGATAAATAACCCCCATTGGATTGATTCAGTTAATAGGTTACAAGAAAAAGCCTTTTTTATGAAATGGATTGGACCTTGGTCGTCCATAACAAAAATCTAAAGCTGGATGGATGAACATTGGAGGAAATAATTTGAGATAAAAACCCTAACAAACGAGTTCCTCTTGGTTATAAGCCCTTCAAAGATGGACAAGGAATGGATCATAAAAAGCGGTCCATATATGCTGGATGGGAAAGGAATATACATTCGAGACTGGAAGCCAAACTTCAACCCGAATAAAGAGGAAGTGGAAAATGTTGATGTGTGGTTGAAACTTAAAAATCTTCCATGGGAATATAAGGATGAAGAAACCTTAAGGGAGATTGGCAACACTCTAGGGATTTTCCTACAAGTTGAGGAAGCGGTAGATGAAAATGACTTTTCCATCTACTCAAAAGTGCTTATCAAAGAGAAAAAATGTTATCAGATTCCATATTATGTAGTCCTTGGATCAGAAAATGAGGAATGGAGATTAAAAATTGAGGTAGACAATGCTAACACTAAAATGGGGACAGAGAAGGGCTGTGAGAAAGGCAAAGGACTTGAAAGCAATAAAAGTGTGGAATGGATTAAAAAGGCAGAAGAGAATTGGACCAAATCCCCCCTTGGTCCATAGGTTTCGAAGAAGAAATGATAGAAAGGTGAGTGTTAGATGATACAAGAACACCCCAAGTATTAAGCAGCCTGGAGCTCTCAATGGAGAAATGTGAAAATATAAGGAATCATGATGACCCCTCTCAAACAACAACCATGGAAAGCCCCGAATCCACTCAAGTTGTAAAGGAGACTCCCCTCTCTCAGGTAATGGAAGCTACTAATATTGATAAATGGAAAACACAAAGAATAGGGGATGAATGTGGGCAATCTCTAATGGTGCCTGACTCATGGGAAGAAGTTTTACATACTCCCAAAATCTCTACAAAATTCAATACTGATAGAAGTTACAAACCAGACTTCACTATAGATGGGGTATTTCATTCAGAACATGTGGAACATACCCATGAAGATAAGGAAAGCGAACCCTTAGACTTATGCAGAGACATTCAAATCTCCCCTATCAGAAACTTGGAAAAGTCTATGGAGGATATGCAAAACAATGAGGTGAATAGTTGGAATTCAGAATCAGAATATGAGTCTCCAGAGGAAGAGGTAGGGGATGAGGACTTAGGTTTTCAAGATCAGATGGATATATTGGAGAAAAGGACAATAAGTCAAACTGAATCAATGATTAAAAAGCCCGATGTAAAGGAAAAGAAATAGAGAGGCCGTAAATCTACCAAGGCAAAGCTTGCCATGGTTGGAAGTGCAGTAGACCAGTCAAAATTGTTGAGATGGGGAAGAGGCTATCTCTCTCCCTGAAAGCCATGAGACTCCTATCATGGAATGTCAGAGGCTACAATGCCTCTGACAAAAGGCACTTGGTCAAGAGATGTCTTAATCAATCCCAACCATATTTAGTGTTCCTACAAGAAACAAAGTTAAGTGGGGAAGGCACGTTACAGTTTGCAAGGAAATTTGGAATGCGTGGAAGCCTCTTTAAGGAGGGGGCCGGAGCTTCAAGTGGGTTGGGCATATTATGGAAAGATGTAGGAATGAATGTTAGCTTGGTGGAGGAGGGAAGTCATTGGAAGTTAGTAAAAGTTCTCTCCTTTCAGATGAATACTTGTTTTTTTTCCCTCAATATATATGGTCTGTGCAATCAAGCTTTGAAGTAGCAACTATGGGCTACCCTCACAGGAATTATTAGTAGATTAAAGGATAGTCTTGTTTTGCTTGGGGAAAATTTCAATGCCATTCTTTCCCCTACGAAAAAATTGGGTGGGAAAGGATGGATAAGTCAGAGCCAAAAAGATTTTGTGGACTTTGTGTCTAACAATGAATTATAGGATGTAAGTTTTGAAAATGGAGCCTTTACATGGACTAATAGACGAATAGGGTTTACAAACATTGCAGAAAAGTTAGACAGGTTCCTATTGGGGGGGGCTTGGGAGGACACCAAGTGGTTATGTCAAGCTGAAATACTACCAATTACATGATCAGATCATTTCCCAATATGTTTAAGGATTCTTGAAGATGTTGTTCCTGAACGTGCTCCTTTTAGTTTTGAAAAACTATGGCTGCGAGAGGTGAGATTTATGGATATGATTGATGCATGGTGGAATGCAGCTCCTAGATGATCCGGTAACTATGCCTTTTTCTTTTCAAAAAAATTACAATACTTAAAAGATAATTTAAAAGTTTTGAATAGAGAAGTGTTTAAAAATATTTTCAAGGAAAAGTTTAATTTGGAAGCTGAATTGGCTGCTTTAAATGAGATTACGACCCTAGGAGGAATGGACAGTAGTATCTACAATCAAGAATTGGAGCTAAAAAAGAAATGTATTGAAGTTCTAAATTGGGAGGAGATCTTTTGGAGACAAAATTTGAGGGAGTTATGGTTAAAGGAAGGGGACAAAAATACTAAATTCTTCCATAACTCAATCATGGGAAGACGATCCTTGAATAAGATTTTCTCTATCAAAGATAATCAGGGAAATATCACGACTGATCAAGATCAAATCAATTGAGCTACTGCAGATCACTTTTCTTCAATCTTTGCAAAGGACACAAGGATGGATGGTGAGTATGACAACATTTTAGAGGTTTTACCGCAACTTGTTTCAAGGGATCATAACAGTATGTTGCTACAAACTATCAATGAAGTCAAAGTAAAAAAGGCACTCTTTAGTTTAGGTAGTGACAAAGCACTTGGACCTGATAGCTTCCTAATGATTTTCTTCCAAAAAGCATGATATATAATTGGAAAATAATTATGTGCGGTGGTAGAGGAGTCTAGAAAGGGGGGCTTCATTTTCAAAGACTTTAACAACACCTTTTTAACTTTCATTCCCAAAAAATGAAAGAAAGAATCCTTTGATGACTTTAGACCGGTAGCCCTGTGCAATACAATCTACAAGGTAATAGAAAAGGTTATGGCTAACATATTCAAATCTGTGCTACCTTCATTTATTTCAGAGGAACAAAGTGGGTTTTCTCCAGGCAGATCCATATACAGAGGAATCATTGTGGTGCATTAAGTAATACATTCAATTAAATTGGGAAAAGAAGTTGGCATGATGATTAAACTTGACATAAAAAAAACATATGATAATGTCAACAGGGACTTTTTGTTAAAAGTGTTATGAAGATTTGGGTTTGATAAAGGATGGTTTGATTGGGTTCTCAGCTGTATTTCCACACCACGTATAGCCATCATGTTCAATGGTAGCTCCCAGGGATTCTCTAACACTACAACAGGAATATGCCAAGGTGATCCTCTTTCACCCTTTCTTTTTATAATTCTTGCTGAAGCATTGGGTCACACAATCACACATGAAGGTTGTAGGGGGTCATGGAAGGGGTTAAAGGTTGCAAGGGGTTTGGAACCAGTAAATCATTTATAGTTTGTTGATTACACATATCTCATTAGAGAAGCATCTTCTCGGGAAGCTAGAATTATTAGATCTACCCTGGACATATATAGTAAAGTTTCGGGGCAATTCATCAACTGGGAGAAATCTGAATTTTTTTCTTTAATACTTCAATTCCTATTCAACATCATGTGCTCAGAATATTGGGAATGAAGGCTGGAGTTCTTCCTAACAAATATCTAGGAATCCCACTCTTTGAAGGAGCTTCAAAGGAAAATTTATGGAAAGATTTGATTGACAATTGTGTAAAGAATGGATAGCTGGAAAGGAAAGTGTCTTAATTATGTAGATGCATCTTGATGCTCCAATCAATTATTTCTGCAATGCCTATTTTTCCAATGAATTTATTAAAAATCCCAATCAAAGTGCTGAAATACATTGAACAACACATGAGAAAGTTCTTTTAGAATGGGGGACATGAGGAGGATAAAATACCACTTGTGGCATAGGATACAATTTGTAAATCTTGCAAAAATGGGGGGGGGGGGGGGGGGGCAGGATTGAGAAGATGACAACTAATCAACCGAGCCCTAGGGGCAAAGCTAGTATGGAAAATGTACACAAAGACCTCTCAGCTATGGGTGAGAATCCTCAAGGAAAAATATCCGGACACAATGGAGGACAAACAAATTCTTACAATCCAGAACCCCCCAAAAGGACCAACGATATGGAACTTTATCTTGGAATGTAGACCAGTGATATGTGATCACTTGTCATGGTAGCTTGGTGATGGAAGGGAGGCTTCATTCTGGGATGATTCATGGGATGGAAAATAGGCTCTTTCAGACATATATAACTCACATGAGCTCATTGATAGCACAGAAAATGAATGAGGTGAAAAGGTTCGGGATTATATGGAACAATACCAGGGGCCTTTGGGACAACATTGGAGATGGAAGGAGGCTACTACTACAGGTATGGATGAGGGAATTTTCAATTCAATGAAAGATATTTTTGAAGGTAGATCTTTATAGTTTTCAGATGTAAAGGATAATATTATTTGGTGTGCTGCAAAGAGTGGGAAATACTCTGTAAAGCTAGGGTATAAATTATTGATCAATGAGGAAACAACAAATGATTGACCATATAAATTGTGTTGGGAAGAGGATTTCTTATAGAAAGCCAGAGTCTTTGCATGAATAGCCATTCAAGGAAGAATTTTGACAGGAGAGCGGAGAAAAAAATATGGTTTTGTAGTACCAACTATGTGTCCCATATGTAAACATGCGAGGGAAGATATTGAACACCTCTTTGTCCACTGTGAATATGCCCATGAATGCTAGGATATGGTTAAATAAAAAATAAACTTCATTGGACCTATGCCAAATTCTATTCTAGATATATTCAAGTTGTGGCTATGTAACCCTAAAAGTTCTACTTTATCAAAAATATGGATTGTCTTCCCCTCAATAATCATATGGGAGTTGTGGAAAGAACATAATAGAAGAATTTTTCAAGATGCTTCAGAATCAGTGGTTTTTTTTTTTTACTTCGGATCAACTCTTCAATAGAGGAGGTAACGAGTTCAACAGTAAGTAAGCTGAATGCTAATACAGTCTTCTCATCTTGGGATAGCTCAATACATAAACAATGGCTAGGAATCAAAATTTGGTATATGAATGATGTGAGTCAACAAGGCTTAATGAAAGGACATCGGAAGGATGTAAAGTGGTTTCCTCTTGATATAGGATGGATAAAGATAAATTTTGATGGATCCTCGAAAGGGAATCTAGGATCTTAGGAATAGGCGCTATTGCTAGAAATAGTAATGGGGAGATGGTGGCACTTGCAACTCAAAGGATAGGGACAGGGAAAAATAATGTGGTAGAAGCTCAAGCAGCTCATCAAACTGGGATTTAGGTTGGGAGTGGAGAAAATCCATTTAGAAGGAGATTCAAAAGTCATTATAGATGCAATAAAAAATGGACATTTGCAAACATGGTTCATAAACAACATTGTAAGGGAGATGGGAGCTCTTCTCCATAAATTTAGTGACTTATGTATTAGTCATACTTTAAGGGAAGGCAATGTAGAAGCTGACAAAGTAGCAAATTGGGCTACAACCTTTGAAAAAATAGAAATACCTATATTTGAAGATTACAATTATATAGGAAATGACACTAATAATATTTCGTAAAATAAGATTGACTTTATGACATCACAAGAAAATAGAACCAGATTTAATGGATTTAAATTAGAATTTAAGCAAAGGCAAATTTCAATTTGCATGATGGAAAGGACAAGGATGACAACGCTTGTGTTTTGAGAATCATGGTAAAGATGAGATTTCAAGACAGGTGGGATAAGATAATTAAATTATTGACATGATTTATGATCATTGAAGAGGGTGTGAAGTGACATATCAAATAGATTAAGAAAGGCTTGTAAGTGAAGTAATATAGCTTTGGCGTTAAAAGATGAATCCTAAATGCATTAACGCATAAAGCAGCATAACATAGAACACAACAGAGAAGGGATAAAAATGGAAGCCACATTTTGTGTAGACTCTAAGAAACAAATGAAAGCTTTCAAAGGACCGAGTAGTTTTGAATGGGTGAAAGGTTTGCTGGAAATCAAAACAACGAGGATGGTGGAGGGCGTTTTGAAGGTAATTGGCCACCAATTTCAAGAATGACAGATTAAATGACAGACTAACCTGGATGATATATCAGTTTTCTTTGCATGGGGCCTAGAAATCAGAGAGGAAACAGAGGAGGTGGCCGAATCACAAAGGCACTATTTGAAGATGATGTGTTAGGTGATCTTGAATCTATTTTGGAATGGTCAATACATATAATAGGGAAAGACATCTCTGAATGCTTTTAGGAGGATGATGACGCTTGCCAATATGGGTTGATTCCATTCCTAAGGTGGAGACCGAAAGTGGATTAGCCTCTGATGATCAGGAAATCCATGGAGGGCTAACAACAAATAAAGGAGGAGGTTGCAATGCATGAGCGCATGGAAAACAAAAATATGGAGAAACTAATGGTGAATGTGTCGCGCAAATGTCGCACCCAAAATGGACGAAAGGGAAGGAAAGTGGTTGAAAGGTGAAAGGTAAATCTCCCATTTTGCAAGGTGAATTTTGGAAATTTTGTATTGAAGCATGAGAGAGAAAATCAACTACAATCAATGGTGAAGAGCGTAGGTCGCATCGATGATGACTGAAATTTTGTAGAAGAAAGGGTAGAATTTGGAGCATTAGTGCAGAAACCCAGCTGTTGATAAAGCTGTAAAGCATAGCTTTAGGCTTTTTTGAATGTTAGTGTATTTGGCTATATATTTATGTAAGGCAAATGTTTAAATTTAGGAGAAGGATTAAAACTAGAATAGTTATAGATAGTATATGCAGAAGGACGTAGATGCATATTTTTTACAGTTTGTAAAGGAGCACAAACTTCTATAGAGGATGAAACTATATAATAGTGATGGATAGTAATATGAAGTATTCTGAATGTAACTTATATATATATATCAATAAAAAAACCTATTACCGACCAATATATATATATATATATATATATATATATATATATATATATAGTAATTTAAAAACTTTTCAAAGTANCGACAAATATATATATATATATATATATATATATATATATATATATATAGTAATTTAAAAACTTTTCAAAGTAGACTAAATTTTAAATTTTACAATATTTCTAATAAGATTATCCTAAATATTTTCAAAATAAGTTTAAAAGTTTGAATTGTAAAAAAATTGAAGAAATGCCTATTAATGGGCTTCCAAGGGTTAATCCCACTGCAAAAAGAAGTGATGAGGTGTTCTGGCTGAGGTCAAAGATGAGATGGAACAAAATCAATTTTGACGGATGTCCGAGGGTAATCTCGGTCCATTAGGGGTTGGATGCATTTCCTGAGATTCTGATGGTAATATTTTGACAATTGAAACAAAGAGATTAATGAATAAAAAAAATCATGATGTAAAGCTCAAGTGGCTTTAATGGATATGGATTTAGCAACTAGAATAAAGGTGGATAAAGTGCACCTTGAAGGAAACTCACAAATTATAGTCAACGACATTTCTAATGGGTGAGCTCATATGTGGAGGCTTGATAGGATTATTTAAATTATTAAGAAAAAACTTACAAATTTAAAAAAATTTCAAAGTGTCACATATCTACTTGGAGGACAATATGTTGGTGGACTCCTTATCCAAGTTATTTGTACCTTCTATTGGCATGACTCTTGTGCAAGGTTACACAACAATGTATGAGATGTCACCAAGTGCATGGGTGCATCGACCAATTCCGCTTGAAAGAGGGTTCTAGGGAACAAGTTCCTTTGCATCCAAAACACCTAGTTATCAGGTCATGATGGTGTTGGATGAGCCTAGCTGGAAAAATGATTATTTTTCAAGGGGCCTTGCTTGTTTGAAAGGTTCTGACACACATAAAATATTCTGCGAGAAAGCGTTAGAGTGAGATTGAAAGAAATTGCAAAAGATAGGATAGGGTGTAGAGAAAAAAATCTGACTATAATCACTTTATAAGCAACACCATAAAATCTACTCAAGATAAATGGTAAGCATACTTAAACATACATGATCAACAACCAATATATTTGAAAGAAAAAAAAAAAGATTCATTCCATTAACACAACTTCCATCCACACAAAACACTTAGAGCTCTTGAATAAAGGACATAACTAAAAGTAAATGATACGAATTTACCAACAACTGAGATGAAGACATGAAAGTGCTATGAAAATCGCAAGTTCTTCATTCCATCACTAGTATTAACATCCAGCTATTGTTGGTTCGAGCATACAAGTCTCCAAGGGAGCATGAACTAAACCCAACGAAAAAGTAGAAAGTGATCAGATGAACTATCTAACTCTATTGCTGTGCTATGTCATGGCCTTCAAAATTATCAATTTTGTGGACCCTAAGAATGACCCAGAACTACATATTTATAGAAAATTTACAATGTACATCCTTCCTTTATAGTATTTTACAATATTTACATTGTTTACAATACTTACATGTATGTACAAGTATTTACATGTGTGTACATCATGTACAATTATTTACAAATTTGAAGGGGAAAGACAAAAGTGGGAAAGAAAAGAATAAAAGGGGAGACCAAGACTCCAATTCCTGAGGGGAAGTCCTCCTGCACACAAGTCCAGTTGTACTTTATATGTATTTCATGTTCGAGACTTGTGTCATCAATACTAGTCTGGCGAACGATTTGAAACCTCAACTACCTGTACATAACCCTTAAATGCAAAATTGATGCCTTGAATGAGGGGTGATGATGTCTAGAGAAGACCCATCTCATATGTCACTTCTATGTTAGACTACACCTATCAAACTTTGACATTGCACAATTACTATCACTTTCTAAGCAGTGGTCGATCGACTCTGAAAAGGTAAGCATCAACTCAGATCTCCACAATAAATGTATGGATAAAGAATAAAAGAAAAAATAATTCTTTCTAACTGTACACTTCTCAGTATTTAGGACTCTGAGATCCCATAAAATTCAATAAATAAAAGAATGGAGGATGAGGAAACATGGGAACCCACTACCCCAAGGTTGGTTGCTCCTTATACTTCTTGTATTTTTCAAGGCACTCATTGATAATGTCTTTGTCAAGTTCCTTCATGAATTAAATACAAACCTTGAAATCCTTAAGCTTCTTGTGAGCTTCATTTGACTAATCATGCATTTGGGCTCTAGTCTTCTAAGGTCATGTGTTTCTATTATGATCCTAGTGTACTCGTCCATTATCTTCTTGTCTAATTCTTGGGAAGAGTAAAACTTCTTCTCAACTTTCTCATCAAAACCATTGAGCAAAGAATCTAAGGGTGAAAATCCATCAAAATTTATGGGATCTAAGCCTATAACATCCCTTACAAAATTGGTGTACTTGGCTCCATGTCATTGTATGGCTATGTGGATCAGTGTTAAGGACTTGCATGTCATGTCTAAAAGGTCAAGCTTGAGACCAAGCTTGTGGTAGAAAATCCCTAGGTACTCTATGCTCTTGTTGCTGAGGATGTTGATCTTATTCAACTTCTCCTCACCTAATTTGACGAGCTCTTTTATTATGTTCCTTTGCTTAGTGTGCCAACTGATTTCAACTTCCCAGGCATCGAGTGTTGTCTCAATATCAAAATATATTTTTATTGCTTTCAAAAACTTTGAGATTGACTCGACAAGAAAGCTTCGGTCTACCCACACCTGATTGGTGACCTAGTCATCTGTAGTTATGGCTTTCTTCTTCATTTTCCTTAAATAATTCATCTTGACCCACAAAATTTCTCCCAAGGAGGTCACTTTGGGCATTGCTGATGCAGTGGGGGAGGCGAGCTCCTGGATTATTTCTTTCATCTTGGCTAATGAGGCTTGTGCCTCCTTCTGATAATCTTTCACATACCTATTTTTCACCACATTAGTGACTTCATTGAAGTTTCTGAGCTTGCTCCACTTATTGTGTTTTCCAAGGTTAACCTCATGCACCTGGTAGTCCCTAGGAGTGATATTAGACTCATCCTTGTCCTCGGGTGGCATGACAACAACTGCCACTATTTCTCCTCTGGTGTTCCTCTTAGTTGTAAAAATGAAATGTGCCTTCTTGGATTTCTTTTGTTATGGTGTTGGTTCCCAAATTAGTAGATTGGAAAGTTCTAAGAGTATGTTGAACTCTATGTTCAAACCTTCTAATCGACTTGGCCAACAAACGAGAGTAACCAAATTATGGTTAAACTTCCCCTACACTTTAGGCTCTGCAAAACCTAGGTGGGTACACCTATTCACCAACTAAATCTTCAAGTTGATGATTTTTATAGCATATTATATCTCATATCTATGTTTTACTTCTAGTCTCTATCTCAGAATGACATGTATTCCTGAAATAGACTAATTTGTTCACTGACTACTTGATTCCTTCTAACTTTATGATTATATTTCTTTATTTTATCTTCTTTCTAATGATAATTTTGCTTTAATTATAAAACTATCTTGATATCAGATTTTTTTTCTCCTATCTATGCTTCTAATCCTCCCACTATAATTTGGTCATTTGTTGAATAAGGTTTTATATGATTGACCAGTGCCTTATTCTTTCTTGGGAAATGAACTCACCTTCCTTCTAGACCTTCATGTAAAACTCTATGAGACAAAATTTTTAAATTCACCACTTGGATGAATATGTTAACTATCTATGTGTGAATTTATTACACTTTTATGAGATTGATTTATTTAACTACAATTCTATGGAAAAACATAAACAATTTAAACTAAAGAATTGCATTTAAATCACTAAACATCTCATGGTTCTCTAACTAGTATGCTAGTAAAGCTCTCAGCCTTA
>MU227218.1:945510-971188 GCA_018584345.1 Thuja plicata
ATCCTTTTAGGCTTATATTTGATTATTTGATGTCATGGTTAATTAATCCTTTGATTTAACTTGATTTTGTCCACTTTGATTGATAAATGTCCATTTGAATTGATTTTGATCCATTTTGAAGCATTTTTGCTGACATTTGCAGATTTGGATGATTCTAAGACACTTGCCCAGTTTTGGGTGTCTACAAATGCCCCTCTTTGAATTGATGTGCGAATCACATTGATTCAAATAAAATTGCATGCCCTGATCATTGATTTGATACTGATTGATTGATTGATACACTGATCTAATTGATTGATTGATAAAACCTAATTCACAAATCTGATTTGAAACTCTGATTTGATTTGATGCAACATGCTCCACTAATAAAAGTTTGAATTTTCAATGCCCCAGATTTGATACAAAACCCTGATTTGATAGATATGATGATGCTCCCTCAGAGATGAAACAAATTGGTCTCCAGATTCAAAATATGATGAGACTGATGTAAAACAAGATCCAAGATGATTTCATTTCTGGAAACATTGATGATGACAATGATATCACAACATGCCCCAATTTATAGATAATGTAGATTTAGGTCACATTGGGTAAAAATCCCTCCAAAATTAGGTTTAATAGCTTAAATAGGTTGAAAAAACCCAAATTTACTATTCATTTTCACTTTTGACTGTTGAGATTTTGCTATGATCCTGTGAAGATAATCAGTCATGGTTGTTCCTATTCGAGAGCATCGGTTTGAGAGAGGACATCGATATCAGAGACCATTAGATTATAGACCTCCGGTGAGTGATTTTAAACCTCCTAGTGCATTTATTGCTTGCATTTAATAGCATTTATGTTAATTTTCCATGCTTTTAAAATTATTTCCTGTTAAATGCAGCGTATAATAGTTTAAGCCATGCCTAGGGTAGTAAAACACTGCCTCCATGCTTTTAAATGCCGTGTAGGAGAAGTTAAACCATGCCTATGAGCTAGGTTAAAATTGTTAAACCAGGTGTTAAATGACGCTTTCCAAAACCTCATATTTTAAATGCCACCTAGGAATGCTTAAGTAATGCCTAGTGATGAGACTATTTACTGTCTCTATTATATTGATCTTAATACTCTGATTTAAGTATTACCAAAACATTTGTGGGCTTATAATCAGTTGAACTTGTGTTAAAGTATAGTTAGAACCATCAAACCCATGGGAAGATAGTTATGTCATGTTTTGCCAATATTATATATATATTGCAGTATTTCATATAGCAATTAGAATGTGTGTTCTAATATTTGGATCAATTTGATTAAGTTTACTTGTATGAATATTTATGCATGATAAATAACCTACCAGGAAGTAGGAGCAACTTGAGAGTGGTCGAAAACATTTTAAAGAGAACGTTGAGGTCCAATTGCAATGGGTAACCATTATGGAACCATAAGACATGACTACTACAAAAGAGGATCCACTGTTCCAGAAATGCAGGAATGTCGCCCTACTATATTCCCTCTGCACTCATCACCGTGTTGAATTGGTCACCCAAACTTTATTGCACATGTCGTGGGTTGTTACATTTCCCTTTCTTCTCTGGCGTGATTTCAGTCAGATCTTTTCTTTTTTGTTTTGGAATAAAGTGTTGATCCTCTATTTATAGGGATTTGATTGTTAGTTTGTAAGTTCGGAAGTTTTTGGGAATACATTGTTGTATCTTGCACAACAAGTTAATTTCCAATTTTATGTATTGTTCTTATGTAATCAGTTCTTGAAATATAATGAAGTGACTTTTGGTTTACCTTCTGTGTTAGTAGATTAGCAGAAGCCGACCAAGGGGGCCCACTTGGAAGGTGGATTAGAATAGAGTAGAGTAGATTTACTTTCAACATTCCCAACATTTTAGATAGAAGATTACAATTTATTCCTATAGCATTGTACTTTGTGAATGTTCCTGTAACACCTGCAAGGATAGTTATAGTGAATGCTCTAGGTTGAAAGAATAGGCTTAAGTAGAGTTTACAATTTCCAACATTCATTTTAGTAAGGAGTAAGTGTGTTTACTTTCCTGCAGTGCTAGTGTAGATTCCTTTCATGCATTTTACCTTCCTGCACCATAGGTAGAATGACTCTTTAAGGGACTTAGTGCACATACTGTGCCATACCATTTCAAGTATACATCCCTAGGTTGACAAACTAAATGCACCTCATGGTGGGAGAAGTAATCCTTAGATTGAATAAATTATCCCTAAGAGAGGCTTTGGGAATGATTACTAAGCACCTATTGTGAGGTGGTTCATTTTTGGCATTGCTGCCGGGGATGGTGTCAAGCTGAGAAACTTTTTGAGTCATCTTTTTCATTTCTAGGTAGCTTTTAGATAGTGGTTTGCAGTCCTAAATTTGCTTCACAAGTGTGAAAAAATCATTTGCATGCATCAAAGAGGAAGGAGACAAGATGAATATGGCAGATTTATTCTAGGAGAATCTGTGAATTTGAACGAAGAAGTTGAAGAAGTTGAGTTACCTTTTGTTGACACAAGTCCCGAATTTCCCTTAGCATCTTCCTCTGGAGCAGAGCCTTTTGATATAAGTGGTCTTCGGCCTTTTGCTGAAATCTTTTCCAACTTTCTTGATAATTCTGACCCAAATGCACTAGTTGTTAACAATCTTGTAGGTAATATTCCTTTCCAACAACTCTAGTTCCCAATACCTCCAGTAATGGCACAACCTACTTTCCCATTTCCTCTTCTGAGCCTTATAAACAATGCTAATCTCAAAAATATACCCACTGCCACACTTCCAAAGTTTTATGGCCTGATAACCAAAGATCCTGACACCTTTTTGTTCGAGTTTGACATCCTCTATCATAGCTTTGACTATAACACTGATGCCCAGAAACTCAATCTATTTCCAACAACACTAAAAGAGTCAGCCTTACGATGGTTCATGGGCTTAGGAGAAAATGCAACAGACACCTGGGATGAGA
This sequence comes from Thuja plicata, assembly GCA_018584345.1. Classification (NCBI taxonomy): domain Eukaryota; kingdom Viridiplantae; phylum Streptophyta; class Pinopsida; order Cupressales; family Cupressaceae; genus Thuja; species Thuja plicata. Next base: position 948,471 of record MU227218.1, read on the forward strand.
TGCAAACTCTGTTTCTATAAAAGTACAAAGAGTATTACAAGGGGAGTGACCCAAGGGGAGATGAAATTTTTCAAATGTCACAAAAGGAGGATGAAACCTTGGAGGATTATGTTTCACATTTTTTATACAGAATGCAGAAGAATCCCCAACATGTGCTGGCAGAGGATTCACAGAAACTAGTCTTCTTAAGAGGAGTAAATGATAGCTTCTTGGAAGCACTAGACCTCATGGATGGTGGAGACATATCCCGATCTTCTTGGGATGACCTCAAGAAAATATGTCTCAACTATTCCAGATCAACTGTGAAGAAAGGGAGAGGATATCGGTCCATAGTCACTAAAGGGATCAGTTCGGGCATTTCCAAGCTAGAGATATCTAACTTGCTTGAAGATTTCAAGCAAGACATCATCAATGATGTTGCTACACATATCAACACCATGACTGCCAAGAAGAAGCATGTAGATGTTGAATCACAGTTAGCTGAGTACTGTCCTCACTACCGTAAACAAAAGAAAGATTGTGGATGCAAGCTGGTGGCAAATCTGGAGAATCAACATTTGCCTACTAGGTACATGAAGATAGAAGGAGACAATGAGAAAGTGTTCTTTTTTGCTCAACGTCGACCATGGAATTCAAGACAAGGTATGCCTCAGGACCCTTTATAATTTTCAAATCCTTACAATTATCAATGGAAAAACTAAAGTTATCAGAATCCTTCTCAGTACTCTCAGTCTGCGTGGAATAACCAGTAGCCTAACCAGAAAAATAACTAGTGGCCTAGCCAGCAGAATAACCAGTGGCCTCAACCTTAGAATCAATGGCAACCACCATAAGGAAATTGGCATCAAAATAACCAATGGAGGGGGCCTCCATAGTGGCCTAACCAAAATCCTTCTTTTCCATAGTTACCACCTCCAGTGCCTCCTCCTACAATAATGCCACCTCCTGCAACAACTAGTCATAATCCAAAGCCAACCCAATTACCCACTCAGCCATAGCCTAATCCTAATAACAAGTAGCAACAACAACCAATATATACCACTGATACTCAACAGTACCCTACCTATGCACTAGAGATATCTGATATCCATTTGAGGTCTGGTACCACTCTATCTACACCTGAACATCCTATTATCACAGAAGTTGCAGACACTCCTGTAGCATCAGTACAACTTCTAGAAGCTACACTGCAAAATACCACCCAATCAACTCATAAATGTAGAAAGACTAATGTTCAAACCTTAGTTGATCCTCCTTTTCCACATAGGCTTACCATAGAACAATCTATATCTCAAGAAGAAATGTCATTTGATATTCTTGAGCAGTTAAAAAACATGCACATCCAAATCCCTCTATTCCAAGCTATCAAAGACGTTCCTATCTATGGAAAAGCTATTAAGGAAGCATGCCTTAAAAATCCTGGAAGGAAAAAGAATGACCCTCAAACAGTTCATGTTATAGGGCAACTTGTGGATATCATGTTGGGAAAGGTAGTTATACCCAAGTATTCAGACCCTGGAAGCCCAATAGTTGATTTGATAATTCATGGACACTCTATGAAAAATGCTTTAGTGGATTTGGGAGAAGCCATAAATGTAATGACCAAAGATACAATGCATAAACTAAGTATAGAGGGCTTGAGAACAACTCCAACAGTGTTACAACTTGCTGATAGTTCAACTGTCACTCTAGATGGTCTTATAGAGGATATAGTAGTCACCTTGGATTCATGGGAATACCCTGCTGATTTTCTCATCTTATCACCTAAAGTAAACTTTGCTGGCTATCTATTCATCCTAGGGAGACCCTAGTTAGCCATCACTGATGCAAAAATTAGTTGTAGATCAGGAAGCATGACAATTTCAAATGGTCAAGCGATAAAGAAGCTAGCACTATATCCTCCCGTCCAACCCCAGCCAGACTTGGGAGATCCTATTTGGCTAGATTTGGGGGATGAGGAAGAAGAGCTCAACTCTGTTGCCTAGCTCATGATGTTGCACAGACAATCTTTTCTGAAAATGCAAGAAGAAGATGATGTAATATAGATTATTCTTACCAATGAGTGTGTAGTAGCAAAGCATGTTTCCGAAAGTTCTATTTTACAACTATGTACCTATGAGGACTATGTCTTTCCAGCAAGCCCTGAGATAATTAATCAATTACTACCATGTGAAGTAGCTACAAGCCTAGTACCTGAAGTGTCAATGCTAGAGCTAACAACCACTATGGAACTTTCCCCTAGTCACAATCTCCATGTAAACAACAAGTTGCCGCCACCACAATTGGCATTGTTAGCCAAACTCCTCCGTAAGCATGAGAAAGCCTTTTCTTGGGATTACAGAGATATGCTAGGTCTGAACCCTAAAATCTACACCCATAGGATCTACACCAATGATGGTAGTCTACCACTTCATCAACCGTAGAGAAGAATAAACCTAGCCTTGCGAGAAATAGTCAAAACTAAATTTTAAAATTTTCTAGATGCTGGTTTCATCTATCCAATCTTTGATAGCAAGTGGGTATCACCTTTGGTCATTGTACCTAAGAAAGGAGGAAAATGGTGAATATGTGTGGATTATCGGGAACTAAACAATGCCACAAAGAAGATAATTTTTCTTTACCATTTATTGATCAAGTCCTGGACACTTTTGCTGGTAAGAAGTACTTCTCCTTTCTAGATGGATACAACGGCTACAATCAGATCAACATTGCTCCAGAAGATCAGGAGAAGACCACATTCACATGCCCTTGGGGCACATATGATTATTCTATATTACCATTTGGCTTATGCAATGCACCAGCTACTTTCTAGAGAGTTGTAATTAGCATTTTTGCTGACATATCACATGATTGTATGGAAATATACATAGACGACTTCACTACATTTGGTGTCACCTTTGAGGAAGCCCTGAAGAACTTGGAAAAAGTACTAATCAAATGTCAAGAACACAACCTGTCTCTCAACAGTGAGAAATGCTTTATGATGATATAGGAAGACGTAGTGCTGGGACATTTTATCTTTGAAGCTGGAATCCAAGTAGACCTTGCAAAAATAGAGGTAATTCTCACACTACCTATCCCTACAAAACAAAAGGATGTTAGATCTTTCCTAGGACATGCTGGCTACTATAGGAGGTTTATCCAAAATTTTAGTCAAATAGCTAGTCCTTTGTATACTTTTCTTACTAAATAGACCGAATTTGCTTGGACAAAGGACTGTGATGAATCCTTCCTGCAGCTCAAGTCACTTTTGACAACTGCATGAATACTTAGGGGCCCTGACTGGTCTTTTCCATTTCACATACATACAGATGCTTCTGACTATGCCATAGGTGTTGTCCTAGGACAAAAGTCTAGTAACCTAGAGAATGCAATTTACTACATTAGCAGGAGCCTCCATGGACTAGAGTTAAACTATACAGTGACTGAGAAAGAATTACTAGCAGTAGTTTATGCTTTGAACAAATTTTACCATTATATAACCGGTTATATCATCTTTGTTCATACTGACCATGCAACAATTAAGTATCTCATGAACAAACCTGCCATCACAGGCATGTTAGCAAGATGACTTCTTCTTTTGTAGGAATTTGACATTACCATCATTGACAAGCCTGGGAAGGTGAATGTAGTAGCTGATTATCTATCCAAAATCCACCATGCTGAAGAAGATACTACTATGATAGATGATGCATTTATGAATGAGCATTTATTTCATATTACTGTCCAAAATCTATGGTATGCTGATATAGCTAATTACCTTGTAGCTAACCAAATGCCAACACATTTCTCTTATAAGGATAGGAGACTGCTTGTAGAGAAAAGCTTCCACTTCTCTTGGATTGATAACATACTATTTTACAATGGACCTGACCAAGTAATGAAAAGATGTGTGCGAGAAGATGAGACATATGCCATTCTCCATACATGTCATAATGAGCCATGTGGGGGACACTTTCCAGCTAAAAGAACAACACTAAATTTTTTAACAACTGGCTACTACTGACCTACACTTCACAAGGATGCAGCCAGTTGCACAAGGAAATGTGATAAATGTTAGAGAATGGGCTGACCAACAAGATCAGATGAAATGCCCCTCAATCCATAGGTGGTGGTAACACCATTTGACAAATGGGGCATGGACTTCATTGGTCCAATAGACCTTCCATCCAATGGGAAGTCTTACATCCTAGTGTGCACTGATTATCTGACTAAATGGGTTGAAGTAAAAGATATGAAGCATGCCCAGGATCATAAGGTTGCAGAATTTTTGTATGATGAAATTTTCAACTGATATGGAGTACCAAGGGAACTTGTTACTGATCAAGGCGCTCAATTCACTTCCAATTTGATAATAGAGCTCATGAAGGAATATAATATCAGACATTGAAAGTCAAGCCCCTATCATCCTCAGGCCAATGGATAGGCCGAAGTTACAAATTGGGAAGTTGAAGCCATCTTAACAAAAATAGTTCATTTGCACCGTCGAGATTAGAGCAGCAGACTATCAGAAGCTGTCTGGGCATATAGAACAACCTAGAAAACCACCACAGGGTTCACTCCGTTTGATCTGTTATATGGAAAAGCAACAATGCTACCCACTGAATTTGAACAAAAAACTTTGCAGACAACACTAGAGTTAAATATTGATCTTCCTGCAACACAGAAATAGCGATTGTTGCATCCCAATTCCTTGGATGAAATGCACAAATCTGCCATGGAGTGCACTAAAATAGTCCAAAAGCAAAGGAAAAAGTGGCATGACTCACATATTAAGAGAAAGCAGTTTCAAGTTGGCGATTGGGCATTACTGTATGATTCCAGATTCAAAGAAATACCATGCAAGATGCAGACAAGATGGCTAGGCCCATATGAAATAAACCATGTCTTCACCAATGGAGCCATCTAGTTGACCACAATTGACCCAGTATACTTCAATCTATTAGTCAATGGACATCGACTAAAGTTATATCACCAGCCTCAAACAAAAGAAGACTTTCTGCAGCAATTCTGACAAGTTTCAAAAGAGCAACATGTAACACTTCCTGCAGTAGAGGGTGCAAACCTTCTTCCTGCAGCTCTTCAATAGAATTCCTTTGAGCATGTCCATTATAAAAACTTCATGTTTACATGAAGTTCACTTCTCCACTCACTTTCTAAATTCTTCTTTCCAAATCATTTCATTTCTTTATCTTCCACCCATCCACCTTCAACGTCATCACCATTTCCCCCTTCTTTGCTTCAAATAAGTGCCAAGTATGCTGATGCAAGCCACCGCCACCATCATTTCACTCTCACCACCTTTTTCTGGTATGTGTAATGATCAAATGACAAGTATAAGCTTTTCAAAATTTTTCCATTTTTAGCACATAGATTTCGATGATTATATCTAGTACTGTAATAAATGTATCATTACGACATTAAGCCAGTTCCATACCTCGTGCCAAGTATGCCAAGTGGGGACACTTGTCAATGTTTTGTAGGGGGCATGGAAGTGTACTAATTCCCAAAATCTCATTTCTATTTACTCCTAAAAGATTTAATGTCACCTCAAATATGTACTTTTCCCTTGTCTCATTAAAATCCTGTTGCTATATCACACAACTGTCGTACCTTTATTCCCAAATTATCCCTGATTGTCAGACTTGATGTGACCTAAAATTAAATTATGTGGCAACCTGTAGTAAGAGCTATAATTTCTCCTGTTAAAACACATCATCATTGTTCATATTAAGAATAACAGAGGAATGCAAAAGAAGGCCCATAGTTTTAAAATGAGTAGTCTGAAACTCAAGAAGGAATAAGGCATTTATCGATTACATAGCAAAAAATTTTAAAAAATTGGCAAGCACAGATGGGAGGGTAGTTTCTGAGTCATGAGATGGTAGTACTTGGTGTTTTACTTTTAGATGTTGAAGCAGTAAGGAGGTTTAGTGCTTGTGGCTAGTTAGGATATTTCTTGAAGTTAATAGAGTTTGATGAAGATACAACAACTGCATTTGCAAATACATTTGAGGAAGGGAAAGAAACTGTATGGGGATTTATAGTGGTCACCATAGAAGAATAGATAGTAGAAGTAACTGAGTTACCAATGGTTGGGGAGCACTACCCCAATGTGCATGATGCCAGATCAGCTAGGGCCCAGTTTACCCTACCAAGTGACCCTCCTCTGGAGATTACCAAGCAAGGGTGCAAAAGAATGTCTATCCCTCTGCCATATAATGAATTGGCCACACATATTATCAAGTATTTTACCTGCGAAGGAAGATTTTCTAATTTGCATGCACATCACTTTAAATTACTTAGTTACGTAAGGCATAATCTTCCAATGAATGTTCCCAATTTCTTGTACAATATGCTATGCATCAGTGCTGAGGAAACCCAGAAAGGAAATGTCAATTCTATCACCCACCATGCCCTAATAAAATTTCTAATAGAGAAATATCTTAGGGATGTCTCTCCTTTTGCATGGTCAGAATTTGTCCAGCATAAAACCGTGCAACCTTAGGTTGACCCTAGTGTGCAATCTAGCCATGATGATGCAATACCCATTGGCCCAACTATTGAGCAAGACACCCAAGGGACAGAAACTAAAAATATGCAAGAAAGTATGCCTTTTACTTCTCATATGAGCAATGTACCTAATTTCACCCAAAAAAAAGGAAAACATAAATTAGAGGGAGAAAATTCCATTCCTGCAGCCAAGCCACAAAACCCCACGACCTCAAAGGGGAAGAAAAGAAAGTTAGTTCCTATAGTAGTTATTCTTGCCGTAGAGAAACCGAAGAAGGTTATTAAGAAAAAGGCTATGGATATTGAAGAAATCCCTGTGCGAAGAAGCCCTAGAATGAGAGGACAACTCCCTAAAGTATCATTAGAAAGCCAATCCATTTCCCCCAAGCAACCTAATGAAGAGCCTCATGTACAAATTATTCTGGATGATTCCCCAAATCAGTCTGAAATTCCAAACATTTCTCAAAATCCAAAAGAGACATGTGAAGCTGAACCTGATGTATGCCAAAATAACCCCCAAGAAAGTCATCAGGATATCTCAGACAACAATGAGGAGGATGCTTCAATAACTCATCAGTCATCCTACTCAGAGACTGCCCAATCACTTTGTAGATGCTTCTCTTTGGATTACATAATAAGTATATTTTGACAACAAACTTATGGGGAGAAGAGAAAGAGAAAGTGAAGAAGGTAATAACAGAGCAAGGGGAGGAGATTGCATATTTAAAAGAGCAATTGGCAAGACAAAAACAAAAGATGGATCATGCCCTTAAGTTGGCTGATCAAATAATTACTTGTAGGCCACCACCTAGGGTTTATGCCATCTATTTGAAAGAATAGTTCCTCTTATTCCAATTAATGATGACCATTAAAGACATAGAATCTGAGTTTAAAATAGCTCAAGAATTTTATGGCCTATACCAAACCCTTTCCTCATGGTAGCAAAACTTACTTTGTGAACTGTATATACATAACTTCATTATCCCTACAGAAACTGAGTGGAACTCTCTACTTTACATAGGGGATGTACACCTGAGGGCATTAATGTCCCGGATGCATAATGAGGCCAATTATGATAGACAGCTAGAAAATTACATGGATCAGGAGGAAACAAAACCACTGCCATTGAGGGTAGAGAGTTGCAAACCAGATGTACTCCTTAGAGACTAGTTCAATCTGACCTATGGAAAAGTCAAAGAGGAAACAAGGAAGCAAATTTTTGGGATCAAGATAGAGGTCTATGTAGGGTATGATGGCATGTCTTACTTCGTCTTTCATAGAGCCTTGGCTAGTGCCAGAAGCAGGTGGAGCAGATTACCTGAAGCATTTAAGAGGTCAGAGCCACACAACCCTATCAACCTCCAAGAATCCATTCATAGAGCACCAAAATACATGCAGTTGGGTAGCAACCCCTTTATGACATCAATGTTGAAAGGCTTGACCGGCTGTAGGAGGATCATAGAATGTATGTCTGGGAGAAGACAAGAGGATTCTATTACACTTTCAAGAGCCAGAGGCGATGAAGGACAGAGGTTGGTGATTTTCAAGTAACCACTAGAAGATGCAATGCTTGAGGACAAGCATTCAACTTACCAGGGGGAAAATGATGAGACCATTTATTGTCTCTATTATATTGATCTTAATACTCTGCTTTAAGTATTACCAAAATATTTGTGGGCTTATAATCAATTGAACTTGTGTTAAAGTACAATTAGAATCGTCAAACCCATGGGTAGATAGTTATGTCATATTTTGCCAATATTATATATATATTGCAGTATTTCATATAGCAATCAGAATGTGTGTTCTAATATTTGGATCAATTTGATTAAGTTTACTTGTATGAATATTTTTGCATGATGACTAACCTGCCAGGAAGTATGAGCAGCTTGAGAGTGGTCGAAAACATTTTAAAGAGAACGTTGAGGTCCAGCTGTGATGGGTAACCATCATGGCACTAGAAGACACAACTACTACAAAAGAGGAGCCACTATTCCAGAAATGTAGGAATGTAGTGCTGCTATGTTCCCTCTGCACTCTTCATCATGTTGAATTGGTCGCCCAAACTTTATTGCACATGTCGTGGGCTGTTACGTTTCCCTTTCTTCTTTGGCGTGATTTCAGTCAGATATTTTATTTTATGTTTTGGAATAAAGTGTTGATCCTCTATTTATAGGGATTTGACTGTTAGTTTGTAAGTTCATAAGTTTTTGGGAATACATTGTTGTATCTTTCACAACAAGTTAATTTCTAGTTTTATGTATTGTTCTTATGTAATCAGTTCTTGAAATATAATGAAGTGACTTTTGGTTTACCTTCTGTGTTAGTAGATTAGCAGAAGCCGACCAAGGGGGCCCACTTGGAAGGTGGATTAGAATAAAGTAGAGTAGATTTACTTTTAGCATTCCCAACATTTTAGATAGAAGATTACGATTTCTTCCTACAACATTGTACTTTGTGAATGTTCCTGCAACACCTGCAAGGATAGTTATAGTGAATGCTCTAGGTTGAAAGAATAGGCTTAAGTAGAGTTTATAATTTCCAACATTCATTTCAGTAAGGAGTAAGTGTGTTTACTTTCTTGCAGCGCTAGTGTAGATTCCTTTCATGCATTTTACCTTCCTGCAGCATAGGTAGAATGACTCTTTAAGGGAATTAGTGCACATACTGTGCCGTACCATTTCAAGTATACCTCCCTGGGTTGAAAAACTAAATGCACCTCATGGTGGGAGAAGTAATCCTTAGATTGAATAAACTATTCCTAAGAGAGGCTTTGGGCACAATTACTAAGCACCTATTGTGAGGCAGTTCACCTAGGTTGATAAAGTGCCGCTTAAATCAAGAAGCACCACCTTCGATGGTTTAAATGACGAGTATGATGTTTAAAATGATGCGTAGTTTAAAATGTCGTGTATACTTAGCCAAGTGACACCTAAAGGAAAATGTGATAAAAATTTGATTTAAAATGCTCAAACTGATTGCTGATTAATATCTGGATTAACAATTTGGTTTTCAAGATAGATAGATCTGTTGTAGTAATGCAAACAAGTGATTAGGATATTAGGATAATCATAACAATGAATGTTTGATTTGTCAATCTAATATGATAGAAAACTGATAAGATAGATAATTGATCATATTGGTCCATGTCTCAAGATCTAGAGGTAGGAACAATAAGTTGATTATGCTCAAGAAGAGAAAAGATTGATTGAATTATATTGATTGACTTAGGATAATCCATTGATAGAAATTTTTTGATATAATTCCCTTGATTTGCAAAATAGGCACATCTCTGTAAATTATATGTATGGAATCTAGCTTCCTAGATCTTAGATTTAGCTCAGGAGCTGACAGATCCATAGTATAGAGTCATTGAGCTTTGTGGTTTGAGATTCCTACTAGACATCCCTCAGTTTAAGTTGAACCAGGGTCTATTGACAGCTGTGGTAGAGTGATGGCACTCTGACCATAATACCTTCCAATTGCCACTCGGGGAGATGACCATCACTCCCGAGGATGTGTACAGATTACTCAGTATCCCTACTCATGGGGAATGAGTATATTATGATTCAGTTTATGATGGGAGTGTCTGTAGATGGGTCTTCGATGATGATACTATCAGAGATGATACGATTACCTAGGCACAGTTTGCTTCTTTTCCAACATTACTAGCAGTCTTAGGTGCTATGATAGGTGGTTTATTACTTCCTGATCATTGAGGTCAAGGATTCTCCATTGGATGGGGCCACATTCTTGAGGATTTTATTGCACAGACTCAATAATTTGATTGGGGATCATGTGTGTTAGCGGAGCTATACCATGATATGCATGAGATTATGTATAGATCAAGTTGTGCAGTATCAACTGGTGCAGTTCTACTTTTGTTGTGGATATGGGAGAATATACCCTTTACAAGACCGATAGCAGTGCATGTTCAAGGCCGCGGGTGTCCTTATGCCTTTTTGTATGGTGGCATGGTTGTCCAACATCATCTAGGAAAACTAGAGTATTGGTGTCGTATGATTGATGATATGGATTAGGTTGTGTGACGATCATATTTGGGATGTGAGGGTTGGTGGGAGGATGATGATGAGTTCCTGTACATGTTTTCACTGAGGTGGATGATTGGTCAATTACCACTCATGATTGAGAGATTCTATTTTGGGAGAGTATCCAGGCAGTATGGCTGAGTACAAGACATGCCTTCAGGTATGGCCCTTTATGCACAAGTACAGGTTGAGCAGTCTATGTGGGGTGCACAAATTGATTTTTAGTATGCGTGCGATGATATTGATAGAATGATCTTCATAAAATGGGACATGTTAGAGCATGCACCAGATGTAGGGATGTCCATGGAGTACAAAGAGTGATTCTCTAGACATATATTCATGAGGTTTACTGACCTAGCAGAGCCTATCTTATATGCAGATGACACATTAGGTGATGAGGGCAGGGATGGAGGTGATGGTGATGGTGGTGGTAGGAGATGAAGACAGTGAGCTCCCAGAGTGCAGAGAGCTCCTAGGGTGATTGGTAGAGGATGGGTGGGACCTTAGACAAAGGGTGGTCATGTTAGAGTGAGAGGTGGGGGATTTAGACTAGCTCGACAGGCACAGGGACCTAGATTAGTGCAGCCTCATCCAGGGGTAGCTTGGGGACATCAGAGATAGAGATTTGGGTGAAAATCTCATATTGCAGCTGCTAGATAGGTTCCAGGAGCACAAGCTCCTCCATAGGTACATACATAGTAGGTTGCGCTAGTACATGGATAGATTCTAGCACAACAGGTGCCTCCTTAGATATCAGTTACACCATAGGTGTCAGTACAGGCTCCTCAAGATCCTCAGGCACCATAGGTACCATAGACTTTGCAGGCTATAGATGCCTTGACTCAAGATGTGTGTACTTTATAGATAGGGCTGATGCAGTGGTTGGTCGTTTGGATCATGTGGCTGTGATGATGTAATATTTTATGGTGATGATGTCACAAAGGCCTAGTGTTGCGAGTATGAGTCAGGGACCACAACCTACTCAGGATAGAGTAGATGATAGAGGGCCTGATGGGACAAGAGATGGATTAGGTACATGTGATGGATGAGGTGCCCCTACTGGGTCTTGATATATATGGATAGTGATCCACATTTGTGATGTATCATTTTATCATGTTTTATTGATTTGATCAGGACTATGTTGATGTACCATGTTTATGATATTGTGTCTTGATATACAGATTTGATGGACATTTATATGATGACTTTCCTCGATTCACTTTGATATGTTTAGATGTGAGATATCTTTTATGCACATGTCTATATGATGTTTATGGTATGCATTTTACTTTGTATGATGTTATGGATGCAGTTTATCTCACATATGATATAGATTAGATGGATGCAAATGATGTATGTACTTATTCCTATATGCTTTTCTAATTTTATGGATGCAATGCATTGATGTATGGATACATGGATATAGATGGATTATATGAATGCAACTATGTTTTTGGATTTTGATGTATGCAATTGTGATATGAAATGCACTCCTTAACTAAAATGTATGCAAATGAATAATGATTCTTGTATTTCTTTTTCTGATATGAAGATAATGATTAATGCAATGCAATAGATAATCTCACATCATAGATTGAACCAAGGATAATTGAAAATTGAATCCCCACAAATGAATTAATGAATCAAGATTGGAATAATTAACCCCCTTCACTTGGAAAAATACTTAAAATAATGTAATTAATCTATCATGAAAATGTAATGCAATGCAACTAATTGTCACTAGTTATTTGCGAAAGAACTGCAAAAGAGATGTATTTTCACCATTGAGCATTGTGGAACTAGGAGTTGATACAATCCTTACTGGTGCCACTACAACCATAAGAATATGAATATGACTTTCATCTAATTTGGTAACCTCTTTTAGGAGTTGAGTACAAACCTCACTAGTTGAATGACCAACTATGGGAGTATGAATACTGGTTTCAACGGATTCAATGTTGCAAGTGGATTTTGGTATTAAGATATGGAAGATCTAAATAGCCAAGGTATCCTTTTGCGTAAACAAACAAAGGTTAACCCTTCTTCCTATATGAATGTACTTGATGGTTCTTTGATGACCATGTTGTTAGATGGATTCACACAAGTTAGGGGATCTTCCTCAAAAGAGTCACACAAAATTCAAGAAAAATATCATGTCTCCATCATCGCTAATCTAGTCGAAACATCATCAATTAGCTAAAAAGAACATGACTTGAAAAGGTCAATGAAAATCATCAAAAATTTCAAGTGTTTTGTAATGTATCCCAATTTTCAATAATAAATCCAAACATTATGATCATTTAAATGTTGTCAATTTTTAATCCTGATAAAATAAGTCAATGAAGTTCAAGGATCAAGGTATGTGATCAAATTGTTTGAATTGAACAATGATATCCATCAAAGTTTCCAAAATAGCTCTCCTATGAAATTATGAAAAATCTGCTTCTGTTATGTGACCAAGATGTATCACTTTTAAACCCGTTTCGTATCAAAACCAATGCTTTTTCCCCCAAGTGATAAATGTGATCATGTGTAAAACTTAGGGCAATATGACACCTAGAATGCAACAATGTAGCTGAAAGGCTTTATTATGACTATGCACAAATGACAGATGCAATGATGATTTGTACAAATGAGATGGCAAAAAAGAAATATGTACAAATGAAACTAGGAAAGACCTAAGGGAACAAAAAGCGCCTGTTTCTAGGTTTTCACCTTTTGGGTTTATTGCTTTTTTTCTTTTTTTGCTACCAAGGCGCCTATTGCTAGGTTTTCACCAAGGCACTTTTCTCTTTTCCAAATTTTTTGATTTTTTTTATCATCAAGGTGCCTATTTGCTAGGTTTTCACCAAGACAACATTTTTTATTTTGCAATGTTTTAAATTTCTTCATGCTCAATTTTCTCCTTTTTTTTTTATTTTCTACTTTTCCATTGTTTTTGACTTTTTGATCTTTCTGATTTTTTGGATTTTGATCTTTTCTCCTTTTTTTGGATTTTGACTTTTTCTCATGTACAAAGAAGATGCTAACTCATATGATACTCTCGTCTGATACTCTTTCATATGATTCTCTTTCATCTGATTAGGTATGAAACCTCTTTAAATGGATGCTATTAATGGGCTCTTGCAACTCATCCCCTTCACAATCAGCTAGTCTTAATGTTTCCATTCCAAAAAAAGAAACATTGACAAAAGGATCAAGCCAATTCACTTCCAATTTTCCTTTCTTTTCTCTATCAGCCTAATTTTTAGGGTTTTCTCTTAACACTAAGTCTCCCACTTGAAAGGTTCTTGGTTTGATGTGTTTGTTGTAGTTTCTTGAAATTATATTTTGATATACCTTCAAATGATCATATGCTTGTGTTTGATGTTCCTCCAACAATTCCAATTGTTGAAGTCGGGAAACCCTATAATCCTCATCAGTGATTAATCCATGTAGTGATATTTGTAGAGATGGAATCTCAACATCTAGGGGTAAAACAACTTTGGCCCCATAAACCAAATAAAATGGTGTAGCTCCTGTTGGTGTACGGATGCTAGTTCTATAGGTCCACAATGTCAGGTTTATCTAAATATTCCAATCTCTTCCTGACTTATCAACTGATCTTTTCAATATTTTGAGGATGTTCTTGTTTGTAGCCTCGGCTTGTCCATTACCTTGAGGATAGTAAATGGAGGAAGAATGGTGAATAATATAAAATGTTTCACAAATTTCATCCACATCTTTGTTCTTAAATTATTTTCCATTGTCCATGATGATGGCATGAGGAATACCATATCTACAAATGATGTGATCATGGAAATCTGCTTTCCCATGGCAGTTGTCAAAGGAACAAACTCTACCCACTTAGTAAAATATTCTGTCGCTGTGAGAATGTATTTATGTCCATTAGAAGATGGTGGGTAAATCATGCCAATTATATTGAAACCCCATTGATAAAATAACCATGGTGTGATAAATGGATGCAATTCTTGCGTAGGTGCATGGATCATGTCTCTATGATATTGGAATTTAGCACAAACTTTCATAAATTGACAAGCATATTTCTCTAAGGTTTTCCAAAAATACCCCATGCGAAGGATCTTCTTAGCTAAATTTAATCCACTTGAATGCAACCCAAAAATCCCCTCATGGACATCTCTTAAAGATAACTTTGATTCTTCTTCCTCTAGACACCTAAGGAGTGTTCCATCGAGACCCTTATGATACAATGTGTCTGATAGGATGATATAATGAGCTGATTGTCTTATGAAATATTGTTTTTGAGCTCGGGTTTGTTCCAAAGGTAAGGTTTGGTTTTTAAGATAAGTGTAAACTGGTCCATACCAAGGTGAGTCATGTCCATTAAGAAGGGCAATTATTTGGGTATTAGGTAAGTCGAATGCTGGTTTTGCCAACTCTTCCACCAAGAATTTGTACCTCACATTCTGATAAGGCATTTGGAGTAATGAAGCCAAAGTAGCCATTGCATTGGTTGCTCTATTTTTGTCTCTTAGAATTTTCTCAAAAGTAATCAAATCAAAATATTTTTTCCAATCATCCACCATCCTTTTATATGGCATCAATTTTTCATCTTTGGTGTTGTATTCGTTATCAATTTGGTTGACGACTAATTGAGAGTCTCCATAAACTTGTAATTACGTGACATTCCATTCCAAGTCCATTTTGAGACCTATGACCAAAGATTCATATTCAACAATATTATTTGTGCAAGGAAACAATAGTTTGTAAGATTTGGGAATTGTGCAACCTTTAGGTGTTATCAAAAGAATTCTTGCCCCTGAACCACTTTGAGTATAGGATCCATTGAAATATAAGGTCCATGTCTTTGCTTCCACATTAACAATCTCTGAATTAGGAAACTCCACTTGAATTGGATGTGTAGACTCTAAAGGATGTTCAGCCAACTGATCAACAATTACTTGTCCCTTGATTGCTTTCCTATCCACGTGCTCAATGTCAAACTCACTAAGTACCATCACCCATTTTGCAATCCTTCCTATTAGGGCTGGTTTACTAATTAGATACTTCAAAGGATTAGTTTTGGCAATTAAATTCACTTTATGCATCAACATGTAATTTCTAAGCTTTTGAGAGGCAAACACCACAGCTAGGAAAGCCCTTTCCATGAAGCTATAGTTCAATTCATATTTTATCAATGTTCTGCTCAAGTAGTAAATGGCTCTTTCTTTTCCTTCATTGTCTTCTTGTGCCAATAGGACCCCTAAAGATTTCTCTGTTGTTGATATGTAAAGTAACAAGGGTTTTCCTTTGATAGGTGACATCAAGATGGGTGGATTCACCAAGTATGTTTTTAACAATGTGAAAGCTTTGTCACACTCATCATCCCATGTAAAAATGGTATCTTTATGTAGCAACCTTGTGAATGAATGAAATTTTTCCGCCAATTGGGAAATGAATCTCCTTATAGATTGAAGTCTTCCTTGAAGAGACCTCATTTGGATAATATTCTTAGGAATTTCCATGTCCATTATTTCTTGTACTTTCTCAGGATCTATTGCAATACCTTTTGTAGAAACAAAGTAACCTAAGAGTTTGCCGGATTGTACCCCAAAAGCACATTTCTTTGGATTGAGTCTCACTTTCAATTGCTCTAACCTTGTGAAGATCTTTTCTAATATTGGTAAGTGATCCTTTCTTTCATATGATTTTGCTAGAATATCATCCACATATTCTTCTAAAAAGGTATGCATCATATCGTGGAAGATGGTAATCATTGCTCTTTGATAAGTTGCTCCGACATTTTTGAGACCAAAGGGCATCACATTCCAACAAAAGGTTCCCCATGGGCATGTAAAACCTATTTTTTCTTGGTCTTCAGGTGCAATTTAGATTTTATTTTATCCACTAAATCCATCCATCAAGGAAAGCATAGAATGACCCGCTGTTAAGTACACTATAGTATCAATGATAGGTAACGTAAAATCATCTTTTGGGAAAGCAAGATTGAGATCTCTAAAATCCATGCAAACTCTACTGGATTTGTCATGTTTTGTGACTGGTACAATATTGGATATCCATTCTGCATATGCAATCACTCTTATGAATCCAACCTTCAGGAGCTTTTCCAATTCTGCTTTTACTAAAAGTGCCACATGAGGGTGCATCTTTCTCAATTTTTGCTTTATGGGTTTCACACCGGGTTTCACATTTAAATGATGCATTATGAAGATCAAATCTAACCCTGACATATCAACATAAGACCATGTAAAGTTAATTTTCTTTTCTTAAAACAATTTGATGAACTCCTTCCTTTCTGATGGACTCAAAGATGACGCTAGATGAATAAACTTGGGATCCTCTCCGGTGCCAATGTAAAATTTCTCCATTGGTTCAATAAGTATGGGTGATATTTCATCTTCATGTTTGAGTTGGTTATCCGACCTCTCTTCCTTAGGTGCCACAATTGGGTTTTCACCTTTGGAAATATCCGATATTTTGACTTCTTTAGGTTCTAGCACTACCACATGGTGGTTTTCACCACTAGACCTTTTCATTTTTTTGTATTTTTCTTTTATTTTGTGGATTGAGAGGTTGGACCCCTGCCTCTATCATTATGTCCAGATTGTATTCATTGATGGAAGAAGATGACTCAACAACATTTAGGTATTGGGCCATTGCAAGGTCATTAGGAAAGTATAATAAGTCATTTGGTTTGGATAAATACCAATCAATGAGTTTGGGGTGCATTAAGGATAAGCATTCATTTGGAAAATTGTCATTCAAAGGGCTTAAGGACATGACCTCATTTGAAGGCTCATAAATTGTATCACTTAGGTCTATGACATGGTCTTCCTAAAGATGTTCCATGGAAGTAGGATCAAAATCTCCTTCACTAGAGTCCTCGCTGATTTCCATGGGAAAGAATGCATGTGGATTAAATACAACATTTGAATCACCCCCCACGAAGGCACCCAAGGTTCACCTATCCATTGAATAGTCCTAGATTCTTGACCTATGTTGGATTCTTGAGGTTCACTTGACACTTTTGTAGAATTTGAACCTTGATGTTCATTGTCTTGACTTGTGACATTGGGAATAGTTGCATATGTGTGAATAACATCAACTTCTATGTCATGACAAGAATCTTCAGAAAAGGGATCCCACTCATAATCCCCAAAATCATCTTCACTCTTAGATCCTACCACGTGCACACATTCATGGAAATCATGCATTGGACTTGAAATTTCTCCTTTGTGTTGAAAACCTATTCCATATTTCTCTTCTTTTGATCTCCAAGCTAGTTCAATGGGTTCTAATAATCCTCTATTTCAAACTCCTGAGGGTCCTCTTCCCTTATATCCCATTTTTGCATAATTTTATACCCTTTTCCATATTTATCAGTTTGAATGTTGATGTGTTGTACTCTTTCTATGGGATTATTTGAAGTGTCCTCCTTCTTATAGAGCCATTGTAGTACTTCATTATCCTCCTTCTCTAAGGTAGATTTATCACTCTCTCTTACAAGATGAGAGTTGTATTTACGAGGGGGATGAGCACTTGATGGTTTTCCATGTGTCCTAGGAGAGGTTGGTAAATCAAATAGGGAAACATAATATTCCCCCACTCCTTGGAGTTGATTCTACATTGTTTTTCAAAAGTGTGCACCAATTCACTCATCTTTTGGTATTGATCCTTCTTATCTTGTTCTCTTTCTTCCTTGGAAGGCTTTGAAATTTCCATCTTCAATGTAGAAGTCTTAAATAAATTATCATGTGAATTTTGATCCTTATAACTCATCTTTTCCTTTCCCTTAGTTGATGTAGTTGAGTTAGTTTGATTAGGGTTTGAGATGGAGGTAGTGTGTGTGCTAAAAGTGGACCTCTACTTTAGCAGTACACTTCAACATAGTCATTATTCATCAGTTGCATACAAGAATGAATATGAATTTATTCATCCTACATGTTTGAATGAGTCAACCTGTTTCCTTCTAGAAGGCAAGAGTATGAGCTTGCTCTCATATCATTGCAAGCTCAGTGACTACACCAAAGACCTAAATGAAGGATTTAATTTGTATGCTAAAATTAAAATGGTGATTAATCTAAATGATTATGCAATTTGTTGTTCATACAAGTTAATTAGATTTAGTTTTAGAAGCACTAAATGAAATGTGAGATATTCATTTTAAAAACACCAAATTCAAAATGTGCTCTAAGATTAGATTTGTATGCTTGAAAGTAATAAACAACAGTGCTAGATAAATGAAAGCTAAAATGCTAAGAATGCTAGAATGAAAATGCAGTATAATAACGTTAATAAAAAGTTAGGATCCTTTGTGAAGGAAAATAGTTTCTCTTTTATAGAAATCTCTCCCAAATCAATGGTTGAGATCAAACAAAAAGAGTGGCTCAGATTCGATTGAAGAAGAACAATCCATGTGCAAGTGATGTGATTGGTCGAAAGAGTCAGTTGATTGAACTGATTGATCAGTTATTTTGGAAACTTCCATATTCAGTTTCCGTTAACTGAAATGTTTCCAAAATGATAGATAGATGAGAATCATTTAACTGAGTGGCACTGGATTGTTTCCAAAATGATAAATTAGTTAATTGGATTTGATGATGTCATATGCATTTTTAATAATTTAATTGATTTTGAATGCACATTTATGTTTTTATAATTAATTTAATCCCTTTTTTATTTAATTGAAAATTTTGTAATTTTTATTTAAATAATATATCAGAATATCAATTAAATAATTAACATATAGTTTATTTGACAATGTATTATGATTTTAGGAATTAATTAATTAATTAAGTATGATGATTTATTAGGACCTAGGGTTCAGGTCAGATCAATTCGAATTTGATGAATTGCCTGTTTGATTTAGGACTTAGAATAATCAAGATTAGGGTTTCTTGATTAAATGTTGAGATTGGGGGTCTAGGATTTAGATGACCATTTTTATGTGATTACATTTTCCCCTCTTTGAATTGATTTGTGATCAACGCATTGATTCAAATACTTGTTAGTGAGAAGACCCAGAATAGTTTGATCTGAAGCGATGAAACCATTCTTTTGAAGAAGAAGATTGACTTCGAGCTTAATTGGACGAAGATCGATCAAAAGATATAAACAAAATACTCAGTTTGATTTGGAGCGATGAAATTGAACATCTGTCAAGAACTATTAAACCTTTTGATTGGTTTGAACGAATAACTAGTTTGATTTGAAGTGATGAAACTGATTACCGTTAAGAGATTTTATTATCAAGCAAATTGACTTAATTTGAAGTGATGAAGCCAATTTGATCAATGTATCTAGTTTCAATAATGAATACCCCGTATAAGACTGATATTATCTGGTTTTGAGTGTATTCATCACTATATAAGACCATTGATTAGGTTGCCTTTGATTTAAGATGATCTCAACTTGATTTGATGCGATGAAGCTGAGATGCCCCAAGTGATGAGGTTTTGATTGAGGATGTGATCACTGGATGTTGATGTCTTGATCCTGCCGCCTCGAGAGTGAAATCAAAATATGTCTAGGTGCCCCAGTGATGAGAAGCAATTCAATTGATTAGATAATTTAGGAAGAAACTGATCTGATTAGAAAGAGGTCCCACGTGGTTAGGACAAAAGATGTACTTGATGAGAGGTCATGTTTGACCGAGATTTATCAAAAGTAAGATACATGGATTGATTAGAAGAAAAGCATGAGAGATTTCCATTGGTTGTGCAAGCGGTCAATTTTAGATTTCAATTTTGATCCTGAAAATGGAATCAGGACAGTTGAATTAGCAAGGGGTGTCATGACCACTTGACGATGAGAAGATTGATCGATAAGAACCTCAGATCCTTCACATTGGAGATAGATAAAGTTATTATACTAATTTCAACACTATGTAGATGCAAATGCAGATAAAAGACTAACATGAATGCAACCTAAGGTGTAGTCACTGAGCTTTAGCTTTGAAAATTTTCATCATCGAGCATTTTTGGAACATCAGATTCGATACAATCCTTACTGGTGCCACTGCGACCATAAGAATATGAATATGAATTTCATCAGATAAGATATGTGAAACCATTATAAGCATCAAGGCACAACAACCCAGATGACTTGAATGTTGTTTCCAGTTGATGTTGCAAGAGTACACCACACTACAACATTTGGGGTTGAATTTCGACCCCAATTTGTGATGGAACCACCATTTATATGTGATTTTTGTGTTTTTTTGCCAAGTGCCCCCGACGCTATTATAATAGCGACTGTACAGTCATAATTGCAAAACCCACATGATTATAAACAAAAAAATAAGAAGAAGAAAGGCTTATTTCTAATTTAGCGTGATCGCATACTGTCGTGCATGAAGAGGGCATACTGTGGAAGCTGATTGACATCTTGGTATATGACAGCCACGACTTGAGGTAGGCATTCGAGCTTTGTATTCTCATTAACTCAATTTCATTTTGATGGCATTTGTTGATTTAATGGCACAATATGAATGTTAATACTGTAATTGTTTACATATTTGCATTTGGAATGCTTGATGACCCATGAGCTTTGAGAGCTAGGGCATCATTGCTATTACCTTCAAGCTGGCATTGTGTGAAGTGTTTGATCTCTCTTTATTTATTTTTTAGTTGATACTCACTATGTGGTACTCCCCGTTTATGATCATTTCATGAGGAAATGTCTTGATGGCTCATGGGCTGCAGGCTAGGGCATCATGCATTGTTTATTAGCTCACTGTTTAATATTGACATTGTTTACATATTTGCATATGGAATGCTTGATGACCCGCGAGCTTTGCGAGCTAGGGCATTGTTGCTATTACCTTTAAGGTATTGTGTGAAGTGTTTGATCTCTCTTTATTTGTTTTTCTATTGATATTCACTATGTGGTACTCCCTGTTTATGATCATTTCATGAGGAAATGTCTTGATGGCTCGCGGGTTGCAAGCTAGGGCATCATGCATTGTTTATCAGCTCACTATTTAATACTGGCATTAGTTTACATATTTTCATTTGGAATGCTTGATGACCTGCAAGATTTGAGATATAGGGCATCGTTGCTATTACCTTCAAGGCATTGTGTGAAGTGTTTGATCTCTCTTTATTTATTTTTCTGTTGATATTCACTATGTGGTACTCCCCAATTTTCTTTCAAAAGTATATGGCTTGACTATGCACATGCATGATTATAGATGAGGATCAGTAGTAATAGGATGTCATTCATTGCTTATATATTTTTGATCTAACCCCCATCTCTCTTTTCTTTGCAGGTTCTGGATCACACAGGAGCACACTGGATTCATAGCCTGGTTAGAAATTCATCACATCAGGCAATGTTTGGTACCCTTATTATTTATGTTCATACTCATAAAATATATGTATAGTTATAAAATTTCATGCCTTGAAATTTTATAACATAGTTCCTTAGTATAGCTATCAAAATAGAATGGCAGTGGTGATTCAATGCATTTACAACCTCAATAACATGGCACCATTGATCCAATAATAGCAAATACATTACAAATGCCAAGCTAGTCACGGTCTCAATGAAATAAACAGTGTATATATAAAACAATATATGGTGCACAACACCAACAAGCATGCAATGACAACAATAACATCATGCATACATATGTATATATGTATATGTATATATGTATATACATAGATATGTATATATATATACATAGATATGTATATATATGTATGCATATATGTATATGTATATAACAAACAAAGCTCATAACAGGGTCATGTGGTGCTCAAATAGTGAGGTAATAAATAATGCATGATGCCGTAGCTTGCAGCCCGTGAGCCATCAATATGTTTCCTCATGAAATGATCATAAACAGGGAGTACCACATAGTGAATATCAACAACAAAACAAATAAAGAGAGATCAAACACTGCATGCTATCAAAATAGAATGGCAATGGTGATTCAATTCATCTATAACCTCAATAGCATGACACCATTGATCCAATAACAACAAATACATTACAAATGCCAAGCTACTAACAGTCTCAATGAAATAAACCGTGTATATATAAAACAATATATGGTGCACAACATCAGCAAGCATGCAATGACAACAATAACATCATATATATATATATATATATATATATATATATATATGTATGTATGTATATATGTATATGTATATAAAAAACAAA
>MU227218.1:985051-1002856 GCA_018584345.1 Thuja plicata
AAATGCCAAGCTAGTCACGGTCTCAATGAAATAAACAGTGTATATATAAAACAATATATGGTGCACAACAACAACAAGCATGCAATGACAACAATAACATCATACATATATATGTATATATGTATATGTATATGTATATATATATATGTATATATGTATATACATTTATATGTATATATATGTATATATGTATATGCATATAACAAACAAAGCTCATAACAGGGTCATGTGGTGCTCAAATAGTGAGCTCATAAACAATGCATGATGCCGTAGCTTGCAGCCTGCGAGCCATCAAGACATTTCCTCATGAAATGATCATAAATGGGGAGTACCGCATAGTGAATATCAACAACAAAACAAATAAAGAGAGATAAAACACTTCACACAATGCCTTGAAGGTAATAGAAACAATGCCCTAGCTCTCAAAGCATAAATGTCCTAACAGAGGTCTGCTTTATCTTGCAGCCTTCTGGTAGATTATTCAGATAAGGGTAATTGTGGCTATTACTACTATAAATTCATTTGAAGGAATCAAACTGGTAATATCAACTACCATACACTTTCATCTAGTGATAAACAAACAAAGCTCATTATATATATATTTCTAATAATATAGGATACCATCACCATTACGACGGCAACCCGAGAATGTCCACACTAAAGCTATACATGTGAAAACAAGATGTCAAAAATTGTTGACAAATAGACGTCACATGTATAGCATATCCGTCGCACATCCATTGCAATTGCAACAGGCTTAAAGTGTAACAATGACATGTTAAACAATGTAGCCAGTGCTTATTGCAATGGTTATTGCCATCGCACTGACGATACACATAACAACTGTTGGTGGTTCTGACACCAAAACTACAATACTGGCCTGTGTCGCTTGCCCGATGGGGTAGTATCAGAATTGTGACACATAGATGTTGAAAAAAGGACTCAAATGTACTATTGCCAGTATTGAGGCATTCAAAGCCAAGATAACCATGAGTACGATCTTGCATAAACAAGCAGAACAATAATAGTCAAGGAGATAGTTCCAACCTCATCTTGGCGTACAAGTAAATAGGATTGAGGGTTGTGAGGCTTTTTCGCCTTAATCAAGAGATCTTACCACATACACCTAGTTTATTTGATGTTGCTAGATCATCGAGACCACACCAACAAGTAGTAGAAAAAGAAAAGATTAGCGAAATCAATGAGAACAAACAACATACGAATAGAAGTTCAACATACTTCAGCCAGTTTCAAAGTTTTCAGATGTATATATGTATGAGGTGTTGAGAAACACCATTGTGCTTGTGAGTGCTTTGTGTTTGATTTTTTATCGATATGTTGTTTATGTTTGTGATATCCAATGTGTGTTAAGAAACAAAGATGCGTCCAAAGATAGTGTAAAGAAACACTTTTAATTGTGGTGTTGAGAAACACCTTCTTGTGTTAGTAGTGAGTTGTCCTTCAGAAATGACAAGATTACTAACTCTGGTGTAAATCAAAGATGTGAACAAATTTGAGGACCCATGCCCCTAGTAGAAATTGACGATGACTAACTTGAATCATACTACGAGGACAAAGCCAATTTGATTTCACCCAGGTTATGACTCTGGATCGGTTTCAAGCCAGGACGGTTCTCAGAAGAAACATCGTGTGACGAAAGTGACTGAAAGCTTTGTACAAACTGAAGCAAAGGATTGATGCCGAGACTGAGCATTGATAGATAGAGTGCTATGTACAAGAGGTGCCTATTTACCAAGTTTTCACCTACTTGGAAGAGATTCTATTTTTGCTACCATGGCGCCTGTTTACCAGGTTTTCACCAAGGCACTTTTTCTTCTTTTTCAATTTTTTTGTATTTTTCCATTTTTTCAACTTTTTGTATTTTTCTCTTTTTGAATTTTTTTGATTGATGCATCAAGGCGCCTATTGCTAAGTTTTCACCAAGATGATCATTTTTTCAGGACTTTTTCAATTTTTAGATTTTTTTTCAGGATCATTTTTCAATTTTAGTCTTTTTTAGAGATTAACTGATCTCAAGCAAGATCACATTGGTTTGCCCCCAATGTCTAGAAAGGTAGAGGTCATTGTTGATGGATTAGAAAGTTGATGGATGAGGCAAAAAGACAATGGTGGATGAAGAGGGTGAATGCAACCCTCAAAGACAGTCTGCTCAAGATTACCGAAGCTAGGGAAAAGGAATAATGCATCAATGCAGGCTCATGGAGCGGTGCTAGATAGCATATAGGATAATGTCCTGATGTCATGAAGAGCATGTGGTCCAAAAGAATGGACAGGTCAAGAGAATTTTGAGAAACAATTTTTCATTTTTGATCAAGGCCAAGGGGTCAATTTGGATAAGATATCAACATGATAGCATAATTAGGATAAGGGGTGATGGAGGTATAAGTGAATGGTTTGGATTATGGCATGAATGCTCAGAGATAGAAAGGATAGGCTTGGGATAAGAAAGATCATGATATGGTGCCATGGATGAGAGAAAGTGAATATCTTGATGGAAAGGATAATGCATGGCAAGAGGCATGATGCTCATGGATAGGCTCAACCTTGTCAAAGATCACCATAAGGAACCTGGATGCTCATGTGCTAGTTGGATGTAAGATATGATGGATAAGGTGACATGGAAGGAACTTGCCCCGAATTGAAGAGTGCAAGTAGGAGGAATTACACATGACACATGTTTGATAGGTTTTCATCATATTATTTATCCAAGGCACTACAACAAGTGTTTTTCACCATAGGACAGATTGATTTATCTTTACCTTTGCTGCCAAGGTGCCTGTTTACCAGGTTTTCACCAAGGCAATTTTTCTCATTTTTTTTTCTTGTTTGTACTTTTTGATTTTATGGAGGAACATAAGCTACTTTATCTTTTGATAGTGCTCCTCTAAAAGATATGCTATGATGGTCCAAGGTCACTGAAAGTATGCTCAAAGATGCTGATAGGGTGATGGTAGAGAAGAAATGGAGGATAAGGAAGATGGTAGCCAAGGATTTATGTGGTGGATTGGATAAGAGGAATGGAAGGATATGAGATGGATGGGTAGTTGGTAGGTGTGGTATATTGGATAGGGTATGGTGGTAAGATCAACATTGACACACCCCTTGAAGGGCAGTAGACAAATGGAGGAAAAGTGGATGGAATAGCTCGAGACTTTGATAGATGAGTGGTTATGGATCTTGGTACACAAGGACCCAAGATGGATGGAGAAGGGGATGAAGTGA
Source organism: Thuja plicata (assembly GCA_018584345.1). NCBI lineage: Eukaryota > Viridiplantae > Streptophyta > Pinopsida > Cupressales > Cupressaceae > Thuja > Thuja plicata. Next base: position 988,295 of record MU227218.1, read on the forward strand.
AAGACTTTGGAAGCTTGGATGCCAACTCTGGCTTTTCCTTTTTATTCAAGCCTTTTAGGAGAGACTTGGGAATCCACATAACTTTTGATTTTCTTTTTGTATCCAAGTCCTTTAGAAGAGACTTGGGAATCCACATAGATTTTTATATTCCCTTGATTTTGGATGACTTAGAACACAGTTCTTCCATGATGGATTTAGGAACCCATATTTTCTTTGATTTTAATCTTTGATTAGATTTAGAATGCAATTCTTCCATGATGGATTTAGGAACCCATATTTGCTTTGATTTTATTCTTTGCTCAGTGGACCTTTGCAATCTCTTTGTAGTCACATGTCGATTAGATGGGACATATGGATCTTCATATGTACGTGGATTCTTGTATTTATAATTTCTTCATTGCACATCAAAATTACTTCCAAAAGACATAGGAACTGTGGATGAATATGGTGATATGGATGGTTCATATGGATGGATTGATAAGGAGAATTCAAGGATGCATGTCTTTGTTGATCTTGATAGGAGATAGGATAAGTGGATGACAAGCTAGTAGTGATAGGCATGGTGGATGGAGGGATATAAGGACCCAATATAGATGGAAGGTTTGAAGGTTTTAGCCTTGGAATATAAGGACCAAGGATGGATTTGGAGGATAGTGAAGGATGATGCTTACATTTGAATTGAGGGATAAGGTGTGGAAGGAATATCAACATCTTTAGTGTGAGCTGCATTTCTAAGGCTCTTCTCATTTGAATTCATCTTTATATCCATAGGAGCATGAGTAGCTTTGATAGGAGAAATTTTGATAGTTGCAGCTGAAGCTTGAGGGGATTTATTTTTCTACAAGGGATTTGGAGGAATGATGTTTTCTTGAGGTGGATATGGAGGAGCATGAAAATAAGATGATGGGATGCTATAATCTTGACAAGGATCTTTAGATGGTTTACAAAGGTTACCTTTCTCTTGATTTTCAATAGGCCCATTAGAGATGCCAGAAAGGATATCTTGATCTTGCTTGGGAGATGGATGGCTATGTAGTTCTTGAGCTGGAGGGATACCTTCTTGGAAGAAATGGAAGGGGATGAGAGGATCATCATGAGACTCTTGAGATGTGTGACTTTGGTCAACTATTGGGTAAGGATGGATGGTATCTTGATCTTGATCATTACTGATATTGGTTTCTTCACAATTTGGATTGCCCTCTTGACATGGAGCCACTTCTAAGGACGAGGTAGGAGTGCTGACCTGCATAGGGGATTCTCGACACACTGATGGACAATCATTTGCAATAGGCATGAAAAGCATTGAAGCAAATGAATGCTTTGGGTTTATGATCTTTGAAGCTTGAGAAGGGCTTGCAGTCATATACGGATTAGCTTGGATCTCTTTTAGAGGTAGTCCTTGAGGGTAGACATAGTCATCATTAGGATCAGTTCTTGATGGAGATGGTGTGGTTGGTTTTGAAGCTTTAGGAGATGGAGGAATGGTGGAAGAAGTAGATGTGATATGGGAACCATTGCTAGACATGGATTCCTGATATTGATCATGCTTGAGATCATTATCTTCACTAGATGATTCATTTAGATTTTCCACTTCGATTATACCATCATCTATGAGATCATGGATTTTATGTTTCAACTCTATTCAAGATGAAGTTTTATGCTCATTATGGTGATGATACGCACAATAGGTACTCAATAATCTTTGTCCATGTGATGTGGCTTGAGGCAATGCGATAAGATCATTCTCAAGAAGTTCTTCCAATTCTGATTTATAAGACTGTCCCAAAGGAGTAAAGACTCTCTCGCATTTAACCCAAGGTTCATCTTTCATGAGGTTACTAATCCATTTGGAGGGAGACTTCGTGGTGTTTTCAATAAATATTAGGGCTTTGGAGCCACTCACTTTATCATGATCAAATAGAAAAGGATAGATTGAGCTTGATGAGGATTTTTTGGATTGTGTATCCTTTTCCCCCTTTAATTCCTAGATTTTGGATTTCAACGTTTCAAGTTGTTTTTCTAGAGATGCCATAAGAATCTCTTCTCGCACATTATTAGGAACATAAGGTTTAGCCCATTTTATTTTAGACATTGTAAGATTGTCTTGATGTGCTTGCATAGAATATTAAAGAGGAGGTATGACAAATCGATTGATTGACTATCAGGTGCTGAAGTGATATCTAAAGTGCTGATTAAGTCCAAGACCAAAGGACAAAGGAGATAATGTCCAATTGAGAGAGAAGAAATGACTCTGATCTTGAGTCAAGGTTAACGAACTTTCTCTCACAAATCAGGATAAGGACAATGCAGACAAAGATGATAAGAGTAACAAGTCACTTGGACTAGCACAGTGAAATCAGATTTCAAAATAGCAAGGAGTCAGACTGTCAAGAGATTACAACCAAAGATAGACTAGTGATGATGTTTATGAAAGCACAGATTTGTGAAAATTTAGACATAATCTTCACACCAGAATACCAAATTGGACAACAAATTGATAGATTTTAGAGTTCCTTAAAATGACTTCTAGTTTGCACATGCATAAATAAGTTGATTCCCCTGACCGACACTGTGGTTATATATAAAGTGTTGTCTAAGTCCAAGACCAAAGGGACCAAGTGATAAAATTCCAACTGAGAAGGAGATAGAAAAGACTCTGATCTTGAGTCAAGGTTAATGAACCTATTCTCACAACCTAGAATAAGGATAGCGTAGACAAAGACTGATAAGATTTGAACAAAAGATTGGTCAATTGGACAAGCGTAACGGCATTAGATTTCAAGACAACTATGGGTTGGACTGAAAACATATCATAGTCAAATATGAACTAGCGAAAGTGTTATGATAGTATAGACCTCAAAACAGACTGAACGTAGTAGGATAGACTGATGAAAAGACAAAGTTTTGACAAGTTTTTAAAATATCATTGATGTTTTAGATGAGATATGATAGACAAGTACCTTAAGTGAATATTTTTCCAGATTATTTGATTGATTGTTGTTGTTGTTGTGAACACTCACACCAGACACATCAAGAAGCCCTTAGCTATTCAAGCACATCAAACAAACCCTATTCCTAGGTGGCAAGAAATTGACAATACTTGTTTGAATCCTCTTACAATAAAATACCCATTCAAGTCAGACAGTTAGAAGCTTGGCAGCATTGGCTCCCCTCCACGACACACACTTCTTGGGCCTACCAAGCTTTGAATTTCTCAACATCAGAGAATCCTGATAAATTTACCATCTCAACAAGAGGGGTACATGAGAGGTTTCTTAGGCATGCGTGTCTCACAATGCTCATATCAACAAGTAGAAAAGGATTTTGGCCACTAGCTGAAAAGGGTTTTAGTAAGGGTCTTCGTTTAAGTGTATCCTTTGCATTTACACAAACACGATTCAGGCTGCTAACCCCACAAAGCACCTTAGCACATGTAGTTCATGATACATGATTGAGACCTGGAGGCCCTGCATTGTCTTCAGTGAGAGCTGAGTATAAGATCAAATCCCACTTATCTTCTGAGGTTTTTGCCTCGAGAAGCATTTTTATTATAGCGAGTCAAAGAAGCTTTGCGTTAGATTGTTCTCATTTGGGTCATTCTCCAAGGGTGAGTACTTTTTCCCACTTGGATAGGCTCTCTAAAGTTATAGATCTCAAACAACGAATATTAATAAATGTTTTTGGATTTTTGATCATCCCAAAAGGGTGAGAGCATAGTTTCCTGATATTATTGCCATCCCTAAAACATCAGATAGAAGTTCATTTTAAAAATTCTTGCATGTGCATTCCTATTTTGATAAAAAAAGAAAATGCAAGCACAATGTTTAGCATTCTATCGATCAAGGAAACTTGCAAGACAATTCATTAGTAGTCTGTGTTTTAGTCTTCTTTTTCAACATCTTGCGAACCATTGTTAGGCTGCAATCAATAAGATAATTAGGAGAACAACCAAGCCCAAAACTTGTCAGCATTATAAAAATTAGAAGCTCATAAATCTGATTACATATTCATAAAGTAGACAAGAAACAACGCACTTTAAAAAAAATTGCATAAAAAAATGTTATCGTATGAGCCCGTGCAAGGCTCCGGAAGTTGCAAAACACAGGATTAGACAGGTACAGTCAGAAAAAAGTGCAATTTCTAAGAAATCTATTGAGAAAGAATAGAAAATAACTCCACCACTATGATCGTCACAAAATTCTACCCCAAATAAAAAAAAAATTCTCGAAAAAAGGAGTTAATATGAGCAAGATATGGAGGTTTGAATATGAGCTGCAAATTCAAAAATGCATAAGGTGAAGGCTGAAAAATCAAAATCTCATTGACATCATCAAATCATTATGTTGATTTTGACAGTCACAAGACCATCACATAAATCTAGTAACCACTATATTTTGGCCTCTGAACAACCGTCAAATTTTAAACTCCCCTTCTGAGCGGAGGTGGTGCTAGGGTGGTTGGTGGGCGGAGCTGTGGGTTGCTACAAGTAGGTAGAGGAAAGAGAAAACATAGAGGAAGTGAAAAAAAAAGTGGTAGAAGCTTGGATAAGAAGCAACTAATCAATTCACTGTACACACATATAAAATAGTTGCCTAATCAACTGCAACTACCCAAATATTCTTCATCTTTTCTTTCAAAAGATACTCAATTCTCTTCATTTACTTTTCACTCACCAAAACCATTGGCGAAAAATAAATGGTCTTCAATCCAACGATTTCATACCCTATGGAAGTTTTTAGCCACCCGAAATGACCAATGGACATGGTAAAATATGAGCAATGGGGTGACCGTCACGTTAAGATGCTTCTCTTCTTAAAAACAAAAGCGTAGAGGGAGGCTTGAAGAAGGTGAGTGGTAAGAGGAGTTGAGGGAGGAGTTGCACAGGGCTGCGAAGGAAAGCAGTAGTGTTGGAGGTGTGGGAGAAGAAATGGGTGGCAGTTTGGGTTTGGAGAGAAGTGACAGGGTTTATAGCGCTATGGGAGAAGGCATGGGGTGTGCAGGGTTTATAGCGCACAGAGAGGGGCTCGCAAAGGATGGGAGTGGAGATGGCGTGAAGGGCTGGGATGCTGCATGGGAAGGATGGAAGTGGAGTGGAGTGGGTGGGGGAGGTACATAGGATAGGTGGGAGGTTGGGCTTCATGGGTTGGGGAAGTAGTGTGAGGATGGAAGAAGCAGCGTGGAGGGTTTGGCAGATGGTGGAGGTGTTTTCAGGAAGTAGGGGACAATAGAGGTAGAGGCCACGCAGTGAGGTGAGGGTGTTGGAGAGTAGTGGGGAGAATGGAGAGTGGTGGGCATCAGAAATGTGTGTGCTAAAAGTGGACCTCTACTTTAGCAGTACACTTCAACATAGTCATTATTCATTAGTTGCATACAAGAATGAATATAGATTCATTCATCCTGCATGTTTGAATGAGTCAACCTGTTGCCTTCTAGAAGGCATGAGTATGAGCGTTCTCTCAGTTCATTGCAAGCTCAGTGACTACACCAAAGACCTAAATGAAGGATTTAATCTGTATGCTGAAAGTAAAATGATGATTAATCTAAATGATTATGCAATTTGTTGTTCATCCAAGTTAATTAGATTCAGTTTTAGAAGCACTAAATAAAATGTCAGATATTCGTTTTAAAAACACCAAATTCAAAGTGTGCTCTAAGATTATATTTGTATGCTTGAAAGTAATAAACAACAATGCTAGATAAATGAAAGCTAAAATGCTAAGAATTCTAGAATGAAAATGCAGTATAATAACATTAATAAAAAGTTAGGATCCTTTGTGAAGGAAAAGAGTTTCTCTTTTATAAATCTCTCTCGAACCAACGGTCGAGATTGAACAAAAAGAGTGGCTCAGATTCGATTGAAGAAGCAAAATCCATGTGCAAGTGATGTGATTGGTCAAAAGAGTTAGTTGACTGAACTGACTGATCAGTTATTTTGGAAACTTCCATGTTCAGTTTTCAGTTAACTGAAATGTTTCCAAAATGATAGATAGATGAGAATCAGTTAATTGAGTGGAACTGGATTGTTTCCAAAATGATAAATCATTTAACTGGATTTGATGATGTCATATGCATTTTTAATAATTTAATTGATTTTGAATGCACATTTATGTTTTTATAATTAATTTAATTCCTTTTTGATTTAATTGACAATTTTGTAATTTTTATTTAATTAATATATCAGAATATCAATTAAATAATTAACATATAGTTTATTTGCCAATGTATTATGATTTTAGGAATTAATTAATTAATCAAGTATGATGATTGATTAGGACCTAGGGTTCAGGTCAGATCAATTTGAATTTGATGAATCTCCTGTTTGATTTAGGACTTAGAATAATCAAGATTAGGGTTTCTTGATTAAATGTTGAGATTGGGGGTCTAGGGTTTAGATGACCATTTTTAGGTGATTACAGGTAGAATTTGATGTCAACTTCAAACTTTCCTCTTTATGTTTTTCATTAGTATCATTAGGGATGACTCCTTCCCTATTGTGAGACATAAATAATTCATGACTTGGCTTCAATGTGTTGCAATATTAAAAGAGATTAGAATGTCCTCCAATTGTGATCTCTTCACCCCTATGTGGAAATTTTATGCATTGGTGATAAGTAGAAGGTACCGCTTGAATCTCATTAATCCAAGTTCTTCCCAATAGGATATTATAAGTTAATTTCATGTTGAGAACTTGACATATGGTATCTTTTTTGATAGGTCCCACTTGGATAGGTAAATCAATCATCCCTTTTGAAGACCTTTCTTCCTCATCATAAGCCTTAATGGTGATTTGCATCTTAGGGTCAATGGATGATTCAGATATTCCTAAAGACTTGACAAGGTTTAATGTACAAATATTGAGACCGACTCCCCCATCAATGAGAACTCTCTTAACCCTATGCCTTTGGACTAACACTTCTATATACAAGGGTAAATTTTGAGGTGGGTAATAGACATGTCATCTTGTTCGGAGAATGAAAGGCAATGAGGAGCTATGAGATGTCCTACCATATTTTGGAACTTATCTTACTTCAAGGTTATAGGAACATTAGTTTACACTAGGGCTTTCTCCAATATTTCTTTGTGATTAGGATATAGTTTCAACAAATCCAAGATAGATATTTGTGCTGGACTTTTATGCAATTGATCCACCAAACTCTAAGGCTTTATTGAAGAAGATGTTGGTTTAGCCAAATTAGTTGTTGAAGTAAGACCAAAGGTTTTAGGGGAATTTCCTTGTAGGGTAACTCTTGCTGCTTTCCCCCTAGTTACAACATTAGAGGTATCTTGAATAGGTTGTTCTTTAATTACCACAACATTGATAGTACTATCATGTCCGGATAGGGCATTAATAGTATTTTCATAGCTATGGGAAAATTTTACAATGTTGTTGCCTCTCAAATTGGTGCCATTGTTCCCTCCATTGTGAGCATTGGAAGATTCACCCTTTTCATGTTTGTAGAAAGGATTTTTAAATGCTGTGTGGTCTTCATTATTTTGAGGTTCGTCTACCTTAATCATACCATTGTCAATTAGGTCTTGCACTATGTGTCTCAAACACATGCAATCATTTGTCTTATGTCCTTGAATTCTATGGTATTCACAATGACTAGACTCACTCCACCATGTAGGTTTGATTTTTGGTTCATATGGTTGAGCTCTAGGTAATTCAATAAGATTATTAGCAATGAGGTTTCTTAATTCCTTCTCAAGTGGTTCACCCAAAGGTGTGAATGTTCTTTTAGGAGTTGGTGTAAATAATAGCTTAGGCTTGTTAGCCCCTTGATTGTTCCCAAATTTATTATTGTTAGTATTGTTGTTGAAAGGTACTTTGGGTTCTTGAGTCACATTATTAGCTTGAGAAAATCCTTTGGTAAGATTGAAAGGGGTGGCATTCAAATTATTTGTCTGTAAAACTCCATCATTGAACAATCCTTTATTGTTGTTCCTCATCCAAAACCAGTTATTGTTAGAAGGATTTCTATTTTGTTTTTTATTGGGGGTATTGTTGTTATTATTTTTTATAAAGCTTAAGTTGTCCACTTTTGACCAATACCTCTTCTGTGGTAACCCCATTCTCAATTAGGTCTTGGAAAGACCTAGGAAATTGTAGCCTTAACCGGTAATTCATCTCATTGGGAAAGTTATTAATAAAGATTCCCATCTTCTCTTTTTAAGGTACACTTCAAGGGTATCTAGCAAATACCACTCTCCATAATTGTAAGAAAAGTAGGAGTCCTTCTCCCTCTTGTTGCTTGGTATTGCATAAATTTATCATCGTAACCTCATGTTTGATATTGTAGGAATAATGAGTCACAAATTTGGAGGCCAACTCATTGAAAGTTCAGATGCCAGAGGGTAACTTGGAAAACCACTCCATGGCCATGCCTCCTAAACTCCTAGGAAACAACCTCATTAAATATGTTGTATCATGCATAAAATCAAGGCTTAATGCACAAAATTCCCTTAAATGATCTTGGGGATCAGATGCTCCTTCATAATTTTTGTATTTAGGAAAAACAACATTATTTGGGAATGGAACCATAATTAGGGTTTTATCGAATGGAAAAGGACACAAAGCTTCGATGGAAAAGGGTTTAGGAGCCCCGCTTTGTTTCATTGTGTCCAATTGTATTTGGAAGAGTTTGAATTGTTTGTTCATGATATCAATAGGATTTGCCTCAGCTTCTTTTTGTTTAAGTTGATTGACAACATAATTGTGAGGGAGTTTAAGACCCATTTGAGCAAGGTCTAAAAACTACTTCTCCCTATCTCTATCCAACACTTTTTCCATAAGTTTCATGAAGAAGGGACTTTGCATGGCTTCGTTAACCTTCTCTTTGGTTGCTTCTTCATCATGAGGGTCAAAATTTCCCCCATTGTTGTTGTTATTTAACCCTTGGTGGTTAGGGTCTATTGGTCCTCCATTTTTGTTATTGTTTAACCCTTGGTTATTAGGGTCAATTCCTCCCCCATTATTGTTATTGTTATCAATCGCACCACCTCCATTTTTATTCATGTCTTTATTAGCATGGTTGATCTAATCGGGGTCCATGTTTCCAAAGGGGAAAGACATAATGGGTTCTTGTTCTCTTGTAGGTTCTTGCGTTTGTCTTGAAGAAGTAAATGTGTCACTTGGAGAAGGTAGCTCCTGCCTTAGATATGAATCGTCTGATTGCAGGGTGTTCTTAATGTAGTGAGATCATGTAAAAGCCAACATGGACATGAATTGCATTTAAGAATGTTGGATTTCTCAGTTAAGTTGATCAATCCCTTATGATTTTTGTAAAAATGTCCAAAATTAGGGATTCTGATCAATTTAAACTTACGAACAACTGAAAAACCCAAAAGGGTACTCAAATCTGAAATCCAATTTTTTCCAAGTATTTGGGAAGTATCCACTATTTTCCCTTCTTTATTTTTGGGCATCACTTGCCTGTGTGTAGGCGTGACTTAAAACCTTATAGGCGTTTATTGGAAATTGGTTAGGCGACACTCTGCAGTGGAGTAGGCAGTTTTTGCCTATTGATAGGCATTGTTTAAAACTTTCCAGGCGTCACTTTCCAATGATTCAGGCGGTATTGAAATGCTACCAGATTGTTTAATGTATAATAGGCATTGTTTAACTATGCATAGGCAACACTTTGTAGATCCAGTTTGTTTTTCTCAAATTTTTTTTGATTTTTTAAAAAAGTTTAATGTTTTTGATCAGGTTTGCAGAATATTCTTGATTGAAAATTGAAAATAAATGCAACACACACGTCAATTTTGCATCATGTCCCTAAAACAACACTAAATGTGTATGTTCTTAGTCATTTTAACAGGTATATAACAATAATATCTTCCACACAAGCTACCTAAAGTCAAAATTGGATTTTAAACACTTTTGGATCTAGAAGGTAGGATTGTTACTTATTTGGGTTTTATTGATCACCTCTATTCTAAATCATGCCAAGTTCTTTTACCTCCTTGTGGGCTTCCCACACACACAAAAGTATGATTTTGCGCAATCCCAAAGGACTACTCGAGGAAGTCAAGAAACTTGCACACAATCTAGTCACCTTCCCATTAAGGAAGAATGCATTTATTTATAGGGGGTTGGATAGTATCATGGAAAAAGTGATTGTCTCCCACTTTGGGTAGTTCCCTCTCACCATCCTCGTAAGGAAATTCTCGGGAGGCAGGCCCTCTAAAGCTTTATTTTAAATAGCATGTATATGAAAGCAATAAAGTGAACTTGGTTCAACAAGTTTGGAAATTTGATTCACTTAAAAAGTGAAGAGCATATCCCTATTATTGTTCCTTGTTCAAAACACTTCAAGCAACAATGATTCTTTTTCAACCTCGTTACAAAGAGATTCTTATAATTGAGGTGTTTGGTTAATTTTTCTTCCTAATTAGCTAGATGTAAATGAAATGCCGCAAGTTAAGCAAAAACAAGCTTGATAAGTAGATTACCTCTTTCAAAGCTAGCAATGGCTAGGTGCTTTTTTGAGTTTTTTCTTTTTTTTCAACTCACCTAGTGGTGATCGTTCCCTCTTCGGCTCCTCCAACAAGTTAGTCAACACAAAGGCCAAAGTGAAGAAAACTTGAAACCAAATTGACAAATGCACCTAAGTTCTTTTGATAAAATTCATCAAATCAAGTTTAAATAACCTAAAGCATAAAAATCAATTTAAAGTAGGGAAATTATTTTTGTATGCACTACTAACTTTCTAGTAATGATCATACAAATGCTCTTCTACCTCTAAATTTTCTAAAATCTTGGTACTATGCAAATATTTAGAGTACTTTTTGAGAGCTCTTACCTCTTTGCTTTCTCTTGTAACTCTAAGTTCTGGCTTTTGCACCTTCGAATGCTTGTTCATTTGTAGGAAAAACACAGACAAAAATTTATAAATCATAATTTAATGATTTAATAGTAAAATAATACAAAAAATAGTAGGTGACATTTAACAGCTATCAGGCATCATTTAAATGATCCTAGGCATTATTTAAAACTGCATAAGCATTGCTTTCCAGCGAATTAGCCATTATTTAACTCTGCTAGGTGTAAAACTTTAAATGATAGGCGTGACAAAAATTGAAAATTGCGTGAAACAAAAGCTACTAGGTGTCATTTAAAACTTTGCAGGCGGCTTTTCCCGAGGCACAGGTGATGCTTTACTATCACAGGCGTGACAATTTATCTCACAGATAGTACATAAAGAAAAGACATAAATAGAAGGATTTCTGTAGGTGTTAGTTAACTTCTGGTAGGCATTGTTGAAATGTGTATAGGTGTCACCTCCCTGAAAATCTACAAAATTTGCAAAAAGCGAAGCAAAAACACATACAAAACTTTGAAAAATGATAAAAAGAGGCCTAAATCCCCATGGTGGGCGCCATTTTTGTGTGAATTTATTACACCTTCATGAGATTAATTTATTTAACTACAATTCTATGGAAAAACATAAACAATTTAAACTAAAGAATTGCATTTAAATCACTAAACATCTCATGGTTCTCTAACTAGTATGCTAGTAAAGCTCTCAGCCTTAATCTCTACTAGTGACAATCCTAGAATGAGAAAATGATAAAAGTATATGCCTAATCTAGCTCAATTCTCTCTCAAAATGATGATTTATAATCCAAATACTCATGAAATGCTCTCCATAATACTCAATTTGCTATGAAACTCTCAAATATGCTCAAGATTGCTATGAAATTGCCTATAGGTTTGATGCTTTGCATTCAAATTGTCTAGGATATGTTATGCTTAAAAATGGATTGTATTTATAGAAAATTCCCAAGTGTAGGGGGTAGAGTTACTTGATCATGATTAATCCTTGGTTGAGTGAAAGGCTTTGAGATGGTTTCAAATGGGGGGACAATTTAAATGATTGTCTCAAAGGTTGAGACAAAGGGACAAATTTGAGTGATTGAGATTCAAAGTTGACAATGAGTGATTGAGATTCAAATTTAGGAGTGATCCACGTGCTTTTGTGTTCTCAATTCCCATTGGTTTCTCAAATTCATGTTTAAAGATATTAGGATTATTTAATTCAATCAATTAATTAAATTAGCCATGTAGGGATGAATAGGTTCAATTTGACGTTTGATTTAAAACTATACAATTAATTGATTAAAATCAATTATATAATTTTGATTGATCATTTTAGGCTTATATTTGACTATTTGATGTCATGGTTAATTAATCCTTTGATTTAACTTGATTTTGTCCACTTTGATTGATAAATGTCCATTTGAATTGATTTTGAAGCATTTTGCTGAGATTTGCATATTTGGATGATTCTAAGACCTACCCAATTTTGGGTGTCTACACTATCTAATCCTCAATACTATGTAATTATGTATCTTCCACCACAACTAGTCTAATTGAATTTAATTTTTTTTTGAAAAGACCAATTAAACAAGAACAATAAGAACAACAACTTTTCAAATGAATCTTTAAGTTCAATATTCTATGGCAATAAATAATTTCTTTATAAGAGAATTTAAGACAACATTCATTTAATTGAAATAAAAATCACAGAGAATAGATCTAGAGAAAAGAATTTCCACAACTCAACTGAAAATAAAAGTACTAATTTGTATTACTTATAGATGGTTAAAAGTATATTATTGCTTTTGATGATTACAATTGCCATAAAATATTACAATTGAAGCTCATAATATATGAAATCTAAAAAGGTCATGTCTCTTCACAATCTTTTGAGAAAGTAAATAACTAGTTTAACATAAAATAATTTCAACAAAGATGGATTAGTCTTCTTCCAACCATGAGTAGACTTTAGATAGATGCTCCTTGTACTTTGTATCTTCATGAGTGTTTATTGTTGACGATAATTATTCAATTGTGTATTGTCATTGATGTATACACAAATGTCTAATCCTATCCAAGCACAGTTAGTGTATGCCATGTTCTCTCAGGAATTGAAGTATACCAAAGTGATTTTCAATTCTAACCAAGTTCACTTAGGCATTACAGTAACGGTTGGGCATTGAAGGATTACAGTGTTAACCGAGTTATGCATTTAGTGTCAGCTGACTAACAACACTTTACATTTTATGTTTAATTGGTTATATGCAGCCGATAGACTTAAGTTTTATTATTTATTTGGAAGGTTTTTCAAGCTGACTTGACAAGGCCTATCATATATATACAAGGTCAAGTTTGGATTGAATGTGTGTAAGTGGAAGTAATAAGCATAAATATATAGCATAGTTTGTAATATGAAGAGTGAAGGTGAAATCATATGGGATTCTAATTAAGGATGAAACATACAGAGCTGCAATGGAATATTTGATCAGTGAGGATCCATTTTTAAAGATAGAGTAGAGATATGAATTAGCAAAGATAGTTGCTTCATCAAACAGGTCAACCCATTGTTACTCTCTAACAATTGTAGCAGTGATCCAAATCTCTTTACAGAGTAGACTTAACAGTCTTTTGTAAATCCTCTCACAAGGTGACATTTCTACATTGAAGTGTTTGAAGACCTCTCACAAGGCCACTACTTATAGGGTGATTAAATCCTCTAACAGGGTCACACCTAAGAGTGTGCATTGTAACCTTTAGCAGGGTTGTCTCCTAACAGGGCTCACTTTAGAAGAGTGAAAAACAATAACTAGTTGCAATTGGTGATTTTTCCAAATTGGGTTTTCATGTTAAATCTTGGTGTCATCTGTGTACATGTTATTTGATTTATGCTTTATGTTTCTACTCTTAATCACTAAATAATAATCACAGTTAATATATTAAGATTGCTTTGTTAACCGAGTAACAAAAGAATATCTTTATTAATCAAGTGACAGTGATAAGTTTGTTTAAGACATCTAAGGGAATTGGATTTGGTTTTGTGGTAACTGATTCACCCCTCTCCTCTTAGTTACTCAGCTCATTTCAAACAATTGGTATCAAAGATTTTGGTGCTTTCAGGAAAGGTTTCAAGGCCTAAGATAAAGATCAGAGATGTCTTACAGAAGGGAGATCCCCAAGCTTAACAAAGACAACTTTGCTGCATGGAAATATTTGATGAGGCTACATCTATCTACCATTGGAGACACTGGTTTGCAATTCTTAGATCACAAGTATGTGGAACCGCTGAGACCTATGTCTATGGATCAGATGATGGACATGAAGAATCATAACATAATGATGATTGATATAACTTCCTCACTCAACTATTTTGAATTTGATGAAGTCAAGGACTGCCCTACTGGCTATGATATGTGGAATAAACTACATGATATACATGGAGGAGATGACAATGGAAAGAGATCCAAAGTAGAAAGTTGCAGATGTCAGTTTGATCAGATGAAAATGAAAGAAGGAGAAGACATTAAAAAATACCATGAAAGAATCGAGAAAAATGTCAGTGCCATTAGAGCTGCTGGTGGAACAATTGAAGACAAAATAGTGGTTAGTAAGGTATTGAGAAATTTACTTCCTATCTATGCTATTAGAGTTTCATCTATTAAAGAGATGAGGTGAAATAATCATATAACTCTAGATGCTGTTAATAATAACTGAGAGGGGGGGGGGGGGGGGGGAATCAGGGG
>MU227218.1:1002981-1024857 GCA_018584345.1 Thuja plicata
AAAACTTATTTACCGATACTCAGTAAATATGTAGAGTATACCAGTCAATCCATAAATGCATATGTGAAATGTAAAACAATAAAGTAATAAACCATACACACATAACACAAGGATTTTAATGTGGAAATCCTATTAAGGGAAAAACCACTGGGACCGGTACCCCACATTTTCACTCTTCTAAAGTGAGCCTTGTTAGGAGCCAACCCTGTTAATGGTTACAAACACACTGTTAAGTGCAACCTTGTTAGAGGATTTGTATACATAGGTTTTCACTTAGTATCTGGCATCTATGCTACCATCCTTGAATTAGTCTCTAGACTGTCAATAGGCTTTATGCTCATCTTACTACCATCCTTGAATCAACCTCCTTCTTAGACTATCAATAGGCTTTAGGTAAGACTGATGCTACTATCACGAGTCAACCTTCTGGTAATCTATTAGGATATACATCAATTACAAAAGACTGTTAAGTCCTGCTCTGTTAAGAGACTTAATGCTTCAATGGTTAAACTGAAACACAATGACCTATTTCTAATGCAACTTGAATTGCAAATATTCAGATCTATTTACGTATATTACCTTTCTGATCAATGTATCAATTCAATTCCTTTTTACTTAACTCTTTCTTCTTTGTGATGCTGTTCTTCACTGTGTGTCGGTGTCTGCAAAATTCTTTAGCTCTCCCTTAGCTTGATTGATCAGGACTGTATGAAGTTTAACCTTCATTAGTTTCTCTTCAACATCTTCTATCAATTCACTCCCCCGTATATCTGATTGCTTACAGAAATGAATTATGCTTGTCTCTTATATAGACATGATATTCCTTAATTCTTGGTTCTTGATTCTTGATTCTTGGTGTGAAAAAAAATCTAGCCAAATTGATTTACGGCTTTAACTCCTGATTTATCTCGTAGTTATCTTCTTGCCAGTTGTATAAATCATCTTTAAATCACTTACTTAATTGTGGTAGAATAAAACAAATAAAACAATCAGTTAAGTCTATCTTTAAGCTCTGCCAACTAGATATTTTTTCATTTTATGATCTCTCTATTTTGTCGGTCAATTCTACAGTTCATCATCGGTGACAACTACCAGTTCTGTCAGTAAAAATTTAGTTACCTTCGGGATCTTCATCCGTTAGGTATCATTAGATCTTTCTCGTCGGGCAACACTATTTTTAGCTCATCGGGCATCCTGTGATTTTTCTTCATCGGGCAAAACTGTCTTCTGCTCGTCGGGCATCACTGTGACTTTATCTTTGTCTTTACCGATGGTGTGCACTCCGCCGGTGTAGTCTGTCACTTGGTGAATACTTGAATTTTATGCATTGCTGAAAGCATAACCTCTGTTCCATTGATTCTCTAAAGTCTTTAGCATTATGTATATGACCATACAGATGATATCAAGTTGACATTAATGATAATACAAACCATTAACTGATTTAATGTCTTGCATCATCTTCAACTTAACATTATCAAGCATTCAATCAGTTACATGTCATCAGATGCATTGGTTGGAAGGCTTACAACTTTTGAGTTGGACAATTTTGACAATTATTCTCCTAATCCTAGCAATTTTGAGTTTGCATTCAAAGCTAAATTAAAACTTTGTATGATGGATAGAAACTCAAAAGGAAAATAGATTGATAGTGATAGTGATGATGATTTTGATGATGAAGATATAGAAATTATTGAAGCATTACTTGCAAAGAGAGCTTCCAAAGGAAAGTACAAAGGAAGAATACCATTGATTTGATTTTCATGTGATGAGGTTGGTCACATTGCTACTAATTTCCCAAAAAAAGAAGACAAAGGTGAGAAAAATTTCAACAAGTACAAAGGCAAGAAAGATTTCAAGAGTTAAAAAAGATACAAGGACAAAGGTAAGAAATCTTTTTATATTGCAAAAGATTCTGATAGTGACAAAGATGAAGATGAAATGGTTTAGATTGCTATTAAGGATGAGTTAGACAAAAGATCATACTTTTCTCTCATATTAGCAAGAATGACACTTGGATAACTGATAGTGGTTGTTCTCACCACATAACTGGTGATAAAACTAAATTTTAACATCTTGAGCACTATGATGGTGGGAGTGTCAGTTTTGGGAATGATGAACCTTGCTATGTGAAAGGTAAAGGTTGTATTACTCTAACTGAAGGAATCAAATGTGATAATGCTTATTGGGTTGAAGGAATAAGGTGTAATGTAATAAGTGTGGCATAGCTGAATAACATTGGTTTCAAGGTAGAATTCATAAATGGTAAGGCCAAGGTCTTGGATGGTAAGGGAAACCTAGTTGGAACTGGCAGGCAAACAAAAGGTAATCTATTCTATCTTGATCTCACTCAAAGTTCATGTTTTATTGCACAAGTAGAAGAAATCTGGTTATGGCATAAAAGGTTGTGTCATGTGAATATTGATAACCTAATAAACACAAGAAATAAAAAAAGAGTAAGAGGTATTGCTATTATGAAGAAACCTGAATCGACAATATGCAAACAATGTCAAATTGGGAAGATGGGAAAAACTAGTTTCAAGAGCAAGAATTAAAATACATAAGAAGTCTTGGAGTTAGTGCATACTGATTTGAGTTAGTGCATACTGATTTGTGTGGACCAATTGGAACAACAAGTTACATAGGTGAGAAGTATTTTATTCTATTTGTTGATGACCATTCCAGAATGATGACTGCTATGTTTCTCAAAGAAAAATTAGAATATTTTTAGAAGTTTAAGTGGTACCTTGCCAGAGTTGAGAAGGAAACAAGAAAGAAAATTAAATGCCTAAGATCTGATAGAGGAGGTGAATTAATTTCTAATGATTTCAATGAATTTTTCAATGATAGAGGAATCAAGAGACAAGTATTTTCCCCAGGTACACCATAGAAAAATAGGATAGCAAAAAGAATAAATAGATCTATTATAGATTGTGCAAGAAACTTGATGATTGAAAATAATGTTGCAACCAAATACTGGAAGGAAGCTATCAACACTACAATTCACACCTTGAACAAAGTTCAACTAAAGAAAGGTACTGAGAAGACACCTTTTGAATTATGGTATGACTATAAACCCAATGTTCATTATTTCAAAGTATTTGGAAGTAAATGTTACATCTTGAAGGAAGAAAGAAATGGAAAATTTGATGTAAAAGGTGATGAAGGTATATTCCTAGGTTACTCTTGAAAAATCAAAGCATATTAATGTTTGAATCTTACTACTTATAAATTCATAGAAAGTTTACATGTAAATATTGATGAGTTCGTAGAGAGAAGTGAAGAACAAAGCAATACAGAGCCTGAGGATTATAGAAACTTTGTGTATTATGAACCTAATACTATACCTAAAACATAGGAAATGGTGATTGGACAACAAATATGTCAACCATTGAATTCATCAGCACAAACCTTGTTGCAACCTGTGCAACCCGAGCTACTAACTGAAGAAACTGAGTCTCAGACTAAAGAAATCAAGTCACAGACAAAGGGAATCGAGTCGTAGACAGAGGCACTAAGTCTTAGATAGTGGAACCCAAGTGCTAGTTGGAAGAGAAGAAAAAAATGTTTGAACATGGTGAGCTAAGTGGATCAAGCCCAGAATAAAAAGGGAAGAAACTTGTACTTGCAAAATATCTCAGAAGGCATCATGCACCTAAGCAAATAATTGGAGATCAGACAGAAGGTATAATGACAAGGAAAAAAATTAAAGGTACATGTTTGCTTAGTGAAATTGAACCTAGATCCATTAAAGATGCATTGAATGATGAAAGATGGATAGAAGCCATGAATGAAGAGATTGAGTAGATAGAAAAGAACAAAACCTAGCTCTTGTACCTAGGCCAAAAGAAAAGAATGTGATTGGTACTAAGTGAGTTTTCAGAAATAAGATGAATGAAAAAGGTGAAGTTTCCAGAAACAAAGCATGATTAGTGTGTAAAGGATATGCTCAAGAAGAGGGTATTGATTATGGATAAACTTTTTCTCCTATTGCAAGACATGAAGGAGTCAAAACTCTTATAGCATATGCAACACATAAAGGATACAAGGTATACCAAATGGATATAAAATCTTCATTCTTGAATGGAATTCTGGAGGAGGAAGTCTATATTGAGAAACCTGAAGGTTTTGTTGATCCTAACAAGAGGACTATGGTTTGCAAACTACACAAAGCCTTGTATGGATTGAAGAAAGCTCCTAGAGAATGGTATGAAAGATTTCATGGTTGCCTAGTACGTATTGAATTTCAGAGAACTAATGACAATAGTATCTTGTATATCAAAGAAGGACCTCAGAACAAGATACTATTAGCAGAGATATTTTTTGATGATATACTATTTACTGGATATGATGATTTATGCAAACATTCTCCGAAGCTATGAGTAAGGAATTTGAGATGTCTATGTTTTGTGAAATCAAATCCTTTGTTGGTTTACAAGTTCATCAGATGAAGGATGGTATGTACATTAGCTAGTCTAAATACATCAAAGAGATACTGAAGAAATTTGGAATGGAAGATTCCAGACCAGTTGGGACACCTATGTCTACTAGACATAAGTTGTCTAAGGATGATGACTCAAAGGAGGTAAATCAGACTACCTACAGATCCATGATTGGTAAACTTCAATATGTTGTTCACACTAGAGCTAATATTGCATTAGCAGTTGGTATTGTTGCAAGGTTTTTAGCTAATCATAGAGAGAATCATTTGATGGCTATCAAAATGATTCTGACATATCTTAAGGGTACTGAAGGGTATGGATTATGGTATAAGAAAGGAGGAAAATTTGATTTGAAGAATTTTACTGATGCTGATTGGGCAGGAAGTGTCGATGACAAAAAGAGCACAAGTGGTGGAACGTTATTTCTTGGAAAGAGGTTAGTCTCTTGGACCATTAAGAAACAAAATTTTATCTCTCAGTCTATAGTAGAGGTAGAGTATGTTGTTGCACCAGTAAATTGTTCAAATATCATATGGTTCAAATAACTATTGTCAGGTATGAAGGAGGAAATCAAAGAACCAATTATTATCTACTGTGACGACACTAGTGCTATTAACATTCAAAGAACCCTGTGATGCATACTAAGACTAAGAATATTGCAATAAAGTATCATTTCTTGAGAGAATTGGGTCAGGACAAGGAAGTAAGGTTGGAATATGTGAATAATAAAGAACAAATTACAGACATATTCACAAAACTGTTACCTAAGGATGCATTCTTGTATCTTAGAGGAAATATAGGGGTGATTACCCTAACTGGGGCTCACTAATGGATATATTAGTGATGCATCAACTGAGCTACATAACAGATTTAACATGTTGATGCAGATTGTCAGAGCTCATTGCATATGAATCATTACATCAAGTACACTACAATTCATTGGATAGCGTCTTTGGAATTGGTTGTCAAAGAGGGAGAGATTATTGATGTCATTCCAAAGAAATTACTAAAGGACACACTATTGAGAGATAGATTATTGATGACAAAGGGATAAATTTTATCAGAAACAAAGATTGATGTAAGAGGGAGAAATATGTATTTCAGTGATTGTGAAGACAGATGGAGTTTTCTAGTTGAGAATAAGAATGAAGCTAAGGACATTAATAATTTTTTTATCCTTTTTACTATTTCTCTATAATTAATTGTATTATGACATGTTGTGTTGCCATCAATGCCAAAGATGGAGATTGTTGATGAAAATTATTCAATTGTGTATTGTCATTGATGTTTACACAAATGTAGTGATGTTTACACAAATGTCTAATTCTATCCGAGCATAGTCAATGTATGCCATGTTCTCTAGGGAATTGAAGTAGACCAAAGTGATTTTTAGTTCTAACTGAGTTCACTCGGGCATTACAGTAACGGTCGGGCATTGAAGGATTATAGTGTTAACCAAATTATGCATTTAGTGTCAGCTGACTAACAATAATTTACATTTTATGTTTAATTGGTTATATGCAGCCGACATACTTAAGTTTTATTATTTATTTGGAAGGTTATTCAAGCCGACTTGACAAGGCCTATCATATATATACAAGGTCAAGTTTAGATTGAATGTGTGTAAGTGGAAGTAGTAAAATATATAGAAGAGTTTATAATATGAAGAGTGAAGGCGAAATCATATGGGATCCTGATTAAGGACAAAACATATAGATCTACAATAGAATATTTGATTAGTGAGGATCCAATTTTAAAGCCAAATTAGAGATCTAAATTAGCAAAGATAATTGCTTTGTCAAATAGGTCAATCCATTGTTACTCTCTAACAATTGTAGCAGTGATCCAAATCTCTTTACAGAGTAGACTTAACAGTCTTTTGTAAATCCTCTGACAAGGTGACATTTCTACATTGAAGTGTTTGAAGACCTCTCAAAAGGCCACTCCTTATAGGGTGATTAAATCCTCTAACAGGGTCACACCTAACAGTGTGCATTGTAACCTTTAATAGGGTTGACTCCTAACATGGATCACTTCAGAAGAGTGAAAAATAGTAACTAGTTTTAATTGGTGTTTTTCCCAAATTGGTTTTCCACGTTAAATCTTGGTTTCATCTGTGTACATGTTATTTTCTTTATTCTTTATGTTTCTACACTTAATCACTAAAGGATAATCATTGTTAATATCTTAAGATTGCTTTGTTAACCGAGTAACAGAAGAATATCTTTATTAACGGAGTGACAATGATAAGTTTGTTTAAGACATCTAAGGGATTTGGATTTTTTTGTGGTAACTGATTCAACCCTCCCCTCTTAGTTAGTCAACCCATTTCCTTTCTTCAAACTCAATCTAAATCATCTTCCCCATATGTTGTAGCTTCTATCAAGCATTAACCCTCATTTCATATAGCATCCAATGCACTCTGCAATATACCATTGCAACTTTTCATCCAGTTACCTTAATCCTTTAAAATCTCATCTTTAGCACAAAGTGCAGGTAGTCCCATCTTCACAGTACTCACAAATCCTTTTTATTCTGATTCTAGAGCTTGACAATCAACTTTTCAACAAGATAAATATATTTAGTATCAAAATATTTGTTAAGGCGTACATCATGCAACTTCATGTCTAATATATCTTCAACCTTTGATGCTCCAAGATAGCCATGAAATTCTTATGATGAGAACCCCATAAATTATGAAGCCATACCATCATATTTGCAAACATCTTGTGAATTAAAATAGATACTGTGTCAAATTTGAGATCTTGCATTTATATCAATAACCACTGGTGCTCATCCTGGAACTCTTCATACTCATGCTTCAACTCTACATCTTCCCCAGAGGTAATTCTCATGTTCTTGTCCCTTAGAGAATAATTCTCTAACAATAATCTTTTATTTTTTAATTTTAGGGCATTCCTTTATTTTACCAATAGTTTCATATGAGCTTTATTAAGCTTAGCAATGTTTAAACCATTGTCAACAGTGACTACTGGATCAATTTCACCCACCTTGAGAGTAATCATGTGACCGAACGATTTTTCTATATCAATGATCTTGGGTCTTTTGTGTGTGGGGGGGGATATAATGCCCATATTATCATAGATTGTATCTTGACCCAATGTACATCTCCTTCACTCCCTCCACATTTAGCTTCTAGGTTTTATCATCACTATGTATAAAACCATCAAATATTAGATTTGCACTCAAGTCCCATCTTGGGAACACCATGATCCCTTCTTCTTGCATTAATAGTCTTCATCTCTCCATGTCCTAACACTAATCTCTTGGTCAATATCCATCTTCAATTTATTAAGAAACTGTTGTTCATTCTCCAGGTTAATAGTAGGGATTGAATCCCTCAACTTCTTGCCTTTGAAATTATATTAAAAAAAATTAAAATAATTTGATTTAAAAAATTTGTCATCAGATACAAAGGAGTCATAGGATTAAATCCTAACATCATCGTCAACATTTAAATCCGTAGTTACTTCTTCTCCTCGGTCGGGGAAGTCTTCATATTCATCAATTATCATCCTTGGAGCCTGCTCAAACTGTGATAGAACTTCATCTTCACTAGAAGATTCCTCAATAGATGATATATATTGTATTTCCTGTATCTCCATCATCTTCTATTCCATTTCTCTATTGTAGTTCTACACATCTAGTTCAGCTTCCTCATCTTCTAAATTCCTAAAGATATCCTATACAGGAAAAGAGATATAATTCTATCCACCTAATCTTTGCTTCTTTCTTGCATTATTTATATAACCCTCAGGGCCATATCCCTTCCTTGGATTGACTTCCTTCAAGTTATACCATTCCAACACTTTATCCCATATGAGATCATATGCTTTAGTGGAAACAATAGTAAAATCACCAAAATTCAACGTGCCTGGAATAAAGGTCTATTTGTGATATGCAACTAGATTCATACAACTTGAATATTATAGTTGCCTAAAAATTCCCAAATAGGCTATTTTGTCAGGAAATGTCTTGGGAAATTTGTATGGTGCTCCTTTAAAACCAAAGGCCTAGATCACGGTGAAGTCCATGTGGACCTACTAGTCCCCCAAATTACGGTCTACTATCTTTCTTTCATCAAAATTATTTGGTCTTAAGAATTTCTTAATTTTGGTAGAAATGAATAATCACAAGGATGGTTATACATCCTATAAATATTTTTTACAAATAATTCCTTGAAATAAACATAGTGCAAGTCTGTAAACCTAGAGTTCCAAATTTAAGTCCATAATTGGATTGGTAATGACTCTCCCCTTTGCCAATTTGTCTTATTTTTTTATCTTTCTGGACACATCCCCATCTCTAGGCCATAGAAAAGTATAATATGAATTAAAACATAATAGTGCTTGAAGTAGACATGCTCACGGTCATTCTTAATAGATCTCAACCCTATATCAATCATCCTTAAGACATATTCTGTATAATCAAAAGACCTAGGGTTATGACATTGCACATCTGCAACAATTACCATTGGAGAAATAAACATAAAGTATGGAACCTCAACACCTACTACCTGTGCTACTAAATAGTAAGTATACTTCATATATAGTTCAAATAGATCAACACTGAAAGGAGGACCATCCTCATCATTCAACATTACCAATATTTGATATTTTTTGGGCCTATGTAATGAAAACCTCCATTCCTTGTAGGTACTATCTAACCTCACATACTCATTATCCAAGTCCTTAAGTGCCACAGGATAATCAAGAAAATCATCTAGGTTATAGACTTCAATTACTACATTCTTTGATACATGTAAAAATGGTTTCCCATGAAGGTTGGAAATCACTCTTTTCTTAGGGTCCTAATGATTTGATAGTAACTTGAGGAGATCCATATTTACAAATACATTAGGCACCACAAGTCTCCCCAAGATTTTCCTCCATGGATTGCATGTTGGTTCATGGTAATTTCTTCTAGTATAGCGAATAAAAAAAATTCATACCCTCTTGTACCAGTCCACACATCTCCCATATCCTTGTATCTATCTTCAATTTTCTTTGAATTAGGTTTACTCTGGGAAATCTTTCTAGATTTTGGTATTGACCCTTGCATTTGATCTAACATGTTTTGATGTAATTTTCTTCTAGTACTGGTTCTATTTTTTTATTTATTTATTTTGTACTACCTTTTCCTCTCTTTTTCCATCTCTTTCATCTAGAACTACTAGGGATTTCCATTTGGATAATTCAATTATATAATAGAGAACTTCTTACATATATAAGAAAGAAACAAATATGTACTTGGGATTGACTAAAGTATGATGCTTCTCCTCTGTTTGCAAATTTCTTCGACTCTTTCCCTTTTCAATGCTCATTCTCAAAGATCTTCTGATAAAACTAACTCCGATCAACAAATTGTAGAAACACTATGAGTAATTAATTCTTCACAATTAGTCATCAATGCATCAATTTTCAAAATTTGAAATGTCAGAATGACATTTGTTATCATCACTGAAACCCTCTTTGTATTTTTTGATATAATCTTCCTCATTGGCATGACTTTGATAAGTTAGTTTATCAGATTGGTGAACCCATTGAAATGTCTCTTCAATATGTGGTGTATTTTAAACTCTCTTACCCCTATCAGAGTGACTCTCACCGATCTCATATGCTTCATTAAACCCTTATGCACTTTTCTCATTCTTTGTTACTTTATCAGAGAAGAAGACATAATGTTCCCCCAATGAATATTTTAGTCAAAACTCCATTATTTCCCTGGAAATACATTTCTAAGTAACCTATGTCAATCACTCAGAAATTATTGTATGTTCATCATTAGAATAACTTGGTCTTTCAGGAAGACTTTGAAAATTTATTCTGATATCTTGTGTTCCTTCGATAATTTTTTTTGCCAAGACATAGGAAGCCTTCTCCCGATCATAGTGTTCAATGATTGTATCGATGTAACATCAGGGATAACTTTAATAAACCCCCTCCTAGGAAAAAGTGTAAAAGCCTAGTGAATCAGACATTAATTTAGGGGAAAAAATTTATTGATGATGGCGAAGTTTTTTTCCAAATTAGGAAAATAATATAAAGGCATAGGCGATTTTTTCCTTGCCGAATGAAAATTCCATAAAATCATGGTGAATTATAAATTAATGTGGGGGAAAATATATAATATATGAGGCAAATTATTTTCTTGTGAAGGTAAAAAAATTATTTGTACTGGCTATTTTTATGTGTCGTTTGAAAATATATTTATTTTATTGGCTAATCTGTCGTTAATTATGGGAAAAATAAATATTTAATTTGGCAATTCTCAAAAGATGGGACTCATCAATGCATCATGTGGGCCAACTCCAACTAATATTAAATATCTTATTTGAGACCGTTTGATTATCATAGATCAATGGCTGAAGTTTAATTTTGGCCCAATTTCGTGAAGGAAACAAAGTTTTCCAAGAAGTCACCCGAATAATGTCACGTAACATTGTAATTAATGCAACGTGTAGTGAATATTGCTTTTATTTGTTGCAAATATAACTGATCACACATTGGACACAAAACCTAATTGGGTATTGTTAAATGTATTATTTGAGACCATTTGATCATCCTAGATCAATGGGTGAAATTTAATTTTGGACCAAATTTCGGAAGGAAACTGACTTCTGTAGGAAGTCACCAGAATGATGACACGTATCAATCCTTAAAAAGTGCACCATAACCATGATCATTGACTACTACTAGTTATTTGTTGACGTGGATGGTGGATAGTGCAATTGCAACTTGTAACTCGTAACTCAAAAATAAATAAATGCCTTGTCAGTGACATTCTTTAACTGCCATCTTTAACTATCAATAGTACGCATGCATTTATGGGAAATATTTACATTTAGATATGAAAGATTAAGGACAGTCGATTTAAATCTCTCACATGCATAATACGCACAATGCATTTATGGAAATTGCATTAAATACGATTAAAGATAGAATAATTATTAATTGCTAAGTTTCCGTGATCACTACTATCAATCAAGGGGTTGGGTCTATTTAAAGAGAATCTAGTTTCTTTCTTCTTCATTTTTCTTTTGGTAGATTAAGAGTCAGAGCTGCTGGTGGTAGAAATTGTGCCTCTGGTTTTAAGGTTTAGGTTTTCAGGTCTTTAGGCTTTTGAGAATTAAAGATGGATACACCAATCCATTTGAGATGCACATCCCCAGATGATCAGAGGTCCTTTTTGGGCAATATCTCAGAAGAAATCCTCACTTCCATTTGTAGGGAGGTTGGTGGTGATGCTTTTATAAATTTTGCTGTGTTGATGTTATTGGGTCGAGAGTTCCTTGAGAATGTTGATAGACACCACGTCTACATGGACATTACGTCCCAGTTTTTTGCGTCTCTCCTCGACCTCGGAGGACAAAAGGTGGATATGCTGATGCTGTTGAAGAAGGTTTTTAAAGAGAAATTCTTGAAGGATGATGTTAATGTTTCTATTTTGTGGAATTAGGGGTGGGGATCCCTTGGCTAAGAGATATACACAAGCTGTTGGTGCCGGGCATAAATGTGGCCAGAAAACCCTTTTTGTTGAACCTCAATGATGAGAAACTAACATGACATAGGAAATGGGCACGGCTTGGGAGGGATTTTCTCCGAAAATGGTTTTACCTTGATGAATTTGACAAGTCAGACTACACATGTCTTGACGAATTCTCAAAGATTATCCTCTCTGGAAAATTCTACTTAGACGAAAGGGAAGATGAAGATCCCTGATTCCCTAGTTTACCCATTCCTGTTACCCTAGTTTTTTGACAATGGACATGCAAAGTTTCACTTTTTTTTATATAGATAAGAATTTTCCTAGTAGGTTTCTATTTTTACTGTACGATGTAATTTTTTGAAAAAAAATAAAAAAAAATTTCCAAGTTCATTTCAAATTTCTTTTTATGTGTACAAAAAATGAATCTTAGACTTCTATGTGATTACAATATTTTAATTAGTTTCTTTACCTGTGTATTAGACATTTAAGTATATGCTTAAGTGATGGATTAGTACTTCCATTTTTTTAATCTGAAGACTGAGATTCTAAATTTTTAAAATGATTAAGTTTCTTTATCAGTCCACAGAAAGTTTCTATTTTTAATTTTCCAATGTGTCATATCGATGTGTGATTATAAGATAGAAATAATTGAATTAAAATCTAAATCTGACTACACTGTAAAACTAAACATTTAATAAAATTTATTAAATGTAATAACTAATACGCTGAAGTTGTAATTTAAAATGATTAAGTGACACTCACACATGTCCTAGTCACATCAAATGATAAGCCAAAAGTTAATGGGACTCGCAATAGTGTGACAGTGCCAGAGACTGTTGGATGAGCACAGATCAATGGTGTGTGGTGTATTTTGGGCCGAAAGGGAAAATAAACCCCATTTCTACAAACCTATTCTGAAATAATGTAAATGAAGTCGAATCACAGTCATAGAATAAGTATCACTTACCTTTGCCTCAAATTAAAATGCAGCAATGCAGTCGCGACTCGCCAATGCAGTATTGAGTATACAGTTCCACTCAATAGTTTGAAACTTCTAAAACTTTGCTACGATAAAATATAGAGATATCATAGAGATATCAAAATGTTTTTATGCTAATCCTTATTCGGAAAATTTGGCGGGAGGTATTAGGTATAGAAATATTTGGGCAAGCCCGCGTAATTATAACACATCTTTTGTTATTTCTGAGGCGATTATGGGTCATCCAATACCTTCCCATGATTAATAAAGTTGGCTAAATTATGTCGGTTAGAGACACACATCCATAAAATGCCAGGCGAATATAGGCCATCAATTTGGGGTCACTTAGAAATTATAGGCGAATGTTGTAAATTTATGGGGACCAAAATTTATATTCCATTGGCGATAATGTGTAAGAAATGGAAAATTAAATAAACTGATGGGTGATGGGCCCAGGGTTTGGACCCAATATTAATAAATGTTAGGTGATAGGGTCAATCCAATATGTGAAAAATATTCACCAATTTCGGGGTCGCCGACATGCGAAATTTGCCAAATGGTGAATAATCGCCACTAAAGTTTTCGCTGTGTAACATATACTATCGAATAGGTCATTAAGAACTATCTTGATGATGAAAGTTTCTCTGATATGTGTGAACTCCTTTTAATTTGTATTTAGGAGGAACCCATCATTCCTTTCTCTAATAGAAGTGTAAATTTATCATCAAGGTAACTCTTGTGATCAACCCAACAATTTCCTCAAATCTGATGGTTATAGTTTCCTTGATGAGAATCATCGGTGAAACTCTTGCCAATACATTTTTATTTTATGACTCATTATGGTGACGTATCACATTGCTAAGATTTTGGCAATGCCTAATGGTAGTGGTATCCCCTATTTATCTATAATACTTCATCAATGAAGCAAATAGAATGTTTATTCGATATGACTTTAGTAATCCTCATTGGAGTAGCTTGTATGATCAGAATGATCCTTTTCTCTCATTCAGATAGTTATTGTTTCCCCAATGACGTATATGATTAGTGGAAGCCTTACCAGTAAATGGTCTATTTCTACTTTATTTAGCCATCCTTGTCAGTGTAACTTCCTAGAGGTCTTGTCGATGATTGATGCTTTTCCAATACATGTGAATTCCCTTGTTTTAACTCTTTCATCGGTAAACATATATAATGTTGCTTCAATAAGGCTAAAGAAGAACACCATCGGGGTAACTTGTGAAATCTTCTCCATCTTTATTCCTTCTTTCGATAGTGGTTGTTTCCCCAATGTGAATCATCAATGAGAACTATGTCAATGACATATTATAAAGGACTATCAAAGTAACTTACTCATTTAGACCATCTTGAATTTTCTTCTTCGATAGTGGTTTTTACTCTAACAAATTCCTACTGCATTGTTTACTTCTTCAATCAAAACAATACTAATTTCTTTCCTCCCGATAAGGATTTTTATTGGGGAAACTTCCTTCGATGACCACTTTCATTCTCGCTGCTCATTTTGCAAATTTTTAATCAGTGTAAGATGGTCTACCTTCTCTGATATGTTAAAACCTTCTACATAGACACAAATGAGATCAGAGGAACCTACATAATGTTTTCCCAATGGGGGTTATTACCTATGAATAAGCTATATGTGAATGGTGAATTCAAGATATTAATGGTCTAGGGATGCCTCAAGGGAAGTGATATAATTACTAATGGGTACATATGGTATTTTTTTCAAGAAAACTTTAGTAGCTTCAACCTTTGTAAGGTGTTTCTCTATACAAAAACTTGGTGATGACCCGTGGAAAATGGTTATGGAAAAGTGGCTATTAAGGGATGTTTAATGTCATTTTACCATTAGGAAACACTAAATTTTTCCAAAATTTTAATGTTCCAATAGTGGGGCCATAAGCTCGATCATTACTTCTTGCAGTGAAGGCGCGACAGTTGACTCCTCTAGATGCTTCCTCCCGTGAGTATTTTTTATCCATTATGGTGGATCTAGGACATTAATTTATGTATCCACAGTGTCTTGAACATCAGACATCTCATCATCTTGCTGTGTTTTACCTTCTTCTAAAGGTTGTGTCTGCTCGTCAGAAGGAGGGTTCCTGAGATTTTCTACTATTTCCTCCTATTGCACATTCTACTAAGGATCTTGAGGAGTGTTGGATGATGGGGGTATGGTTATTCCTGAAGGTTCTATTTCCCCTTGTGGTCTAGCCTATTCATCTTCCATTTTATTTTTTTCTTCCTCTCTTTTGTAGGCATCCTCTTCTTGTTTCCTTTTCTCTGTAGATTCCATGACCTTTTTCTAGTTACCTTCTTGTTCTTAGAACTTTTTTGTGTGCTCCATGACTTACCTTTGTTCTTCTTCTTTATGCTTCTTTTCATCTTCAAACTCTTTCTTTTTCCAGTCCTCCTCTTTTGCCTTGAGGCAAGCTTCCTCTTGGCAAGCGTGCTCATTGGCTTCATATTTATTTCAAGATTATTCCTCCTCGGGCTTCTTCTCTTCTTCTATTTTGAAAAGTCATTCTTCCTCTACCTTCACCTCCTATTCTTTTATTATCCTCTCCTCTTTTTATTAATGATTCCTCTCTTCTTCTTCTAGTACCTTGAAGATGAGGTCTTGATCCTCTGGAGTCAAAACTTCATTGAGGTTCTCATCTGGAATTTTAGGGGTGGGATATTTAGGGTCCAAAAATCCTTGGATCTTCTCAAGAATGATTTCCATAATGAGAAATTTTATCTCTGGAATCTGTACATCTTCAAAATTGATCTCATCGGTTAGATTCAGGGTGGTGGTATTTGTCTGTTTATTCTTTCTCTTCTTATTTTGGGAAGTTTCAATGGTACATCCTATTTGAAAGGGACATCCTCCTCCACATCTATGTTTACTAGAGGCATGTACAAACTAGGAATAGCTGATCTCATTTCTATCTGGGAGGGGCCCGCGAATGAAAGAGGTTTTGTGTTGAGTCCAAATGTGACACTTTGTTTTGCAAGAGAAGCAAGCTTCTACAACAAATGAATCTTCTTGCCCAAATTTTCCAAAAATACCTCTCTTGGGGAATTATCAAGGGATATGGCTTCCAAGATGAGGTAACCTTATTATTTTTATCTCACCTCTCATATTACTAAGAGGGTTGGAATTCACCTTTTTCTTTTGGTTGTGGTTCCCCCTGGGACATTAGACATCAAAAATTGAGTGACTTCTATCGATGACCTCTTGGGTGACTTCCCAATATCTAACACTTTTGGATCATCCCATACAATCCTTAGGAGGATCCTATCTCCCATCTTATTTTTAATAAAAATGGGGTCCAAGACGTCCTTGGTATCCTTGAAACCCTAGGGAAATACCTGCAAGACAAAATCTACCATCTGTGGTTCCGTGAGCCGGTAGTGCTAGCTATGGCATAGATCAAAATAATCTTGATAATCAACCCAAAAACCTTCAAGGTGAGGTGCATGGACTTTATACGTGCTAGGAAGTGCCTTCTTTACCCACCCTTATGGATCATAAAGTGGTCGCTATGTCAAATTTTTCCAAATTAAGGCTCTTTAACTCATCATCTGCCTCTTTTGCAGTGATGAGGGTGAATTTATATTATCCATAGGAAAAGAGAATCTGACCCCTAATTTGTGCTTTAGGGTAATTAGAGCACGTGTCTCCAAAATCTGTCTACAAAATTTAAGCAAAATTAATCGATCACTATAGTGTCACGGGAGGAGGTATGGCCTCTTGCAAAATCCAGACACGTGAATGTAGGTGTGTTGTTTGAACTACAAAAACCAACACCCCCATAGCTCAATTAGGGTCATCACCATGCTTGATAGCCGATAGTTAATAATGCCTTTTATCCTTATTATCATGTTATATAAAAATTCCTCATTGATGAGACAAAATACATCGGGAGATCTCTCTAGCTAGAGTTGTGGGTAGTGGTCCCACAATAGTGCATCATTGAACCTGTCTCCTTAGTGTCCAATTTTATCAACACCATCAATGCTCTTGAGGCAAGCTGGTATCAACATTGTGTATGAAGTTATATAAACCTACTTCATGTCCTTGACCTCCCAAAGATGGAGGTGGATATTATTTGAAATTGTCTAGGCCCAATTGAAAGGAGTTGTTCTAGTGATGATGGTGATCATGAAATAATAGATCTAGGGTGTGTACTCATTTGCATTTGGCTCTCTGAAGATGTAACTTAACATTGTGATCATCCCCTAGATGGGTAGGATGAAATCAACTCATGGGATCATACCTGACATCTTCATTGCATCCTTTCACAATGTTGTGAGCCAGATGCTATTTAAAAAATTCTTATTTTTTGCCTTCATCTTTCTGTATTCGGCCATGAAAAATAACTTATCCATAGTCATAGGATTTTATTTTTTTGGGATTTGGAGGATAATGTGAATGGATTACACATTAAAAGTAGCTACATTAGTCTCATTTAGCTGGGTGCACTTCCTGGTTGCCTTTGAATAATGACCAACTAGAGTAGTACTAAGCTCTAGGCATTGGAGTGATAGAGAGAAGGAACTAGCCTGCAGAAGCCCAAATATTTTGAGCTGGTGGCTTGTGTGATCTTTTGAGGGTAGAAATATCTCTACCCTAGGTTTTATTAGTTGTAAATCACAATCTCCCAAATCTGTATCTATTATATTTTACACTTTGTTGTCTAACTTAGAAACCCTAGCTTGAATCTTATGTATGTATCTAATGATGAGGGGACCCTTTCCTAGATCCTTTTCTGCCTTAGATTTCCTTCCCAATGGACCTGTAAGTGCTAGCCCTAGTTCAAATTTTTGAGTCGATGATGAGGATGCCATTTCATTCACTGTATTTACCTATAAAACTAGGTAACTTAATTAACTCATGCACCAAATAATGAACATAACTAAAAATTAAACAGACTCTAAGAACCGAGGTCCAGGGATCCATGTGAGGGATTTCTTGGAAAATAAGGGATGAGGTAAGATGAAGTCCTAAAACATGAAGTTGAGAGTCAACAATTCTATCAAGAAATTAGCAGGGGATGAAAGCTGGGAGTACTAAATCATGAATCCAATACAAAGTCTTCTTATTTTTGGTGGTAGATGGTATAAGAGAATCTCGGGATGCAAGTCCAGAGCTTCCCTAACATATTTAACACTTCTACCATAAGAAATTTTGGGAGCTAGACATAACTTTAAAGTGTAAGATTCAGGGTTAAGATTTGTAATC
The DNA here is from genome assembly GCA_018584345.1 of Thuja plicata. Classification (NCBI taxonomy): domain Eukaryota; kingdom Viridiplantae; phylum Streptophyta; class Pinopsida; order Cupressales; family Cupressaceae; genus Thuja; species Thuja plicata. The sequence goes on from MU227218.1 coordinate 1,021,151, forward strand.
GAAACAAACATTATCTTGACCAACTCAAGGAAAATTTGAATCTCAGATATGAAAGCAACTAGTAGACTAAGAACCAAAGTTTGGGGCCATGAATACGAACAAATAGTTGGTGAACAATGGTCATCTGGGTAAAAATGGTGTGAAATGAAGATTTCAAGGTGTTGGTCTCTTGACACATGGCCTATAACTAGGCAAAAATAGGGCAGGGTATGAATGGAAACCTTAACAAGCCCTAATTTAACACTTGAATGAAATGCAACTTGCTAACCTTTAAAAAATATGTATGAACTAGGGTAAAAAATTGACAGAACTAAAAATCCCTTGTTGTATGAAAACCAAGATTGAGGTGTTGAACATTCGACACATGCGACTAGGGCACAGAAGAACCCTGTAACACAAAATTTATAGTACCTAAACCAAATTTAGAGCCTGTGAATTTATATGAAAAATCCTTTATTTCAATACCCCATGGACAAACTCTAAGCCAAAAAACCAAGGAAAAATAAACAAAAATGATAAAGAAAACACTGATTTAACTCACAAAAATGAAAAGAACAACCTACCTAAACAGAATATTGCACAAATTGGCCAAGGGATTCTTTGAAAATACTTCGTACACAACCAAATCCTCGTAGAAACACATGAAATTGCAGGCTTGAAGACTAAGTCAAAGAAGCACTCTCAGAATGGCTTTTAATCACTTGTTGATTAAAATGACCTTGAAAAGGTCCTTTTATAACTCAATAGAGAAAGGTGTATTTAATGTGTCATACATCTTTTAGTAATTAAGGCTCCACATTCTGGGCATTGGGCATCCAATTTTCATAATGCTAGAAAACCTTTATGGAAGTTGGGAGCTTGAGGCCCAAAAACACTGCGATAAAAGAGGGCAGACTCTAGGGTCACAGACTCCAGAGAAAAAAATCAAAACAAAAAGAAAAGAAGGAAAAGAGAAAAGAGGGGACCAAACATTTTTTGTAGGGGAAAATATAGGGACGGGTATGAAGGACATAATAAATGGCGATTCGCTGGGAAAATGCCTTGTGCATTTTAGAACTTTAGGATCTACTGGGATGGTTAGATAATCAATGCTATAGTCATTCATGGTGAATGTTTAACATCAATAAGTAATATTTAGAGTAGGTTCAAATCAAAGAAGTCTGGAAAATTTCCATAACTGACTTTTATCATGTGTGTGCTTTGGGGAGAGACCCTTCTGATGTACTCAGATCCTTTGGGAAACAAAGAGGTACCACTCACATTGGACACCTTTTATTTTTATACCATGGCTACCATGCAACAAGATACCTAGATTCCTCATCCTTCTTGATGCCTTTATTTTCTTTATTTTAACGGGATGAGATAGGAAATAATCCTTTCACCAAGCTTTACAAGTTTTCTCATGCTGGCGGTACTTCTTTCACCAAGCCATCATATTTATGATCATTGTGGGGGGTAGAAGGGATCCCATGGTCTCATAGTAGCACATAATAATTTTTTTGGCCTTGGTTTGATTGTCACCAATCTGTTCCATTTGGTTTATTACTTATATTCATGCACGTCTTTCCTTTTTTTTGAGTGAAATGAGGCAGATAGCTTCTTAGATCACTCTCTTCTTTTTAGTTAAGTTTAGTTCATGCTCCCTTGGAGACTTGTAAGCTCAAAATAGTGATAGATGGATGTTAATAATGATAATCAAATGAATAACTCATGATTTTGATACCACTTTCATTTCTTCATCTCGGTTGTTAGTAAATTTGTATCGTTTATTTACAGTTCTACCCTTTTCTCAAGAGTTCTAAGTGTTTTATGTGGATGGAAGTTGTGTTAATGGAATGATTTTTTTTTCTTTTGAATATATTGGTTATTGATCATGTATGTTTAAGTATGATTAGAATTTGTCTTGAGTAAAGTTTATGGTTTTGCCTATAAAGTGATTATAGTTAGATTTGTTTCTCTGCACCTTGTGTTATCTTTTGCAATTTCTTTCAATCTCTCTCTAATGTTTGCTCATAGGATATTTTATGTGTTAGAACCTTTCAAACCAACATTCCCCCTTGAAAAAACAACCATGTTTTCAACCAGGATAATCCAACACCGTCATGATCTGATAACCAACAACATGTGTCCTAACAGACACTTTATTGAAAACTTGAAACCTAAATTATAGTGCCAGAGCACTTATTTTAAACTAGAAACCTACTCTAACTAACAAAAATGACTCTTTTTAAAACAAAACCATTTACTAGATTTTGAAAATAAATCCCTTTTCTTTCCAAATTAGGATTCTCTACATGATTATGGACAACTGGGACAAATAGAAAAGAAAAGACACATTCATTTACCTTTTTAATCTAGGTGTGTATGCAAACCTCTTGAGATGGATAAGCTAGTGGAGGCTTCTCTTCTTCAACTGCAACTTTATACTTGAGTGAACGGATTACTTGTGTTGTATCTTTGGCCTCCAACTGTGCTAGGTATCTTATAAGAAAACCCCTTGTAGGAATGAAGCTAGATCTCTCCTCGCTAGGTGTAAGATGATGAACTTCTTCTTCATCATTCTACCTATTGTAACCACCTTATCCACATTCTTGCACACCTTTTCCTTTATGCTCTATTGATGCCTTAATTGGCCAGGTGATATTTGATGTCCTTAATGTTTTTTGGGTATCTAGGAGCTCTAAGACCTCTTCTTGGTATATAATTTGAGTTCCATCCTCAATATATGTTTCTTTAACTTCTATACCCAAAAAGAAACTTCCTTTACATCCCCAAAAAAGTCTTCAACCTCTGAACCTAATGTTAGAATGAAATTAGAATAACTGAGAGGGGAGGGGTGAATTAGTTATCCTCAGGTCTAGATGTAGTAAATAAAATTTTCTGTACTTTAGATCTACTCGGCAGTAATAGCATAAACCAACAACTTTAATCATGCAATTTACTGTCAATTGAAATTAGCTTGTAGTAACATAACAGTAAAGAAAACCATAAGCATTCACACAAGTTGACACAAGTATTTAACGTGGAAACCCAATATGGGAAAAACCACCAATAACATGCTACCAAGTTTTCACTCTTCTGAAGTGATGCCCTGTGAGGAGCCAACCCTGTTAAAGGTTACAATAACACACTACTAGGTGTGACCTAGTTAAAGGATTTAATCACCCTGTTAGGAGTGGCCTTGCTAGAGGACTTAGAACATTCAAATCTGAATGTCACCTTGTTAGAGGATTTATACAAATGACTGTTAAGTCAACCTTGTTAAAGGATTTAACTGATACAATAGTAAGAAAGTAATTAGTAGTTTGTGATCTGGTACATACAACTTACTTTGTAATTTAGATCCAATTACAGCTCTGATGTTAACTTACTTGATAGCCTACATTGTCATTTCAACCTTCTAATTTTCTTGGAAATCTGTCAAGCAATCACACATGCAACTTTCTGCCTCTGCCTCTTGCCTTCTCTGCTAGATCATGCTAAATAGTAAATCAACTATGCAAACATTTTGCATACACATACATTCATCCACACTTGCATACATAATGAATAACCCCTGAGGTTATCATATACCTCTCTATCTAGGTCAGATAAATCTTTTGCCGCTTAAACAAGATCGTAGATCTTAGGTTAGGTCAGATCCAACGGATCATTCCATCTTTGCATAACATTTACTTCTCCAAAGTAGTCTCTAATTAAATCTTGAA
>MU227218.1:1047554-1060978 GCA_018584345.1 Thuja plicata
TGAAGGTAGTATCTACAACTTTACCACAAAGTTCAACAGGTAAGTTAATAGAACCAAGTGCAGGATAAAGAAAACCATTACATGTTTGGATCCATGCATCAGATGGATCATAAAAATCATGTTGTAGGCCTTTCATAAAGTGATTTTCCTTAGTAATGACATTTATTAAAGATGTGGGATCAACTAGACAACCATGAGTAGGTATATTAGCAATCCTATCATAGATATAAAGGGGACCATCAGGAGCCTTAATTGTTTTAGAATCATCAAAGGTAATTAAAGGTTCCCTAGGTCACTTATCCTTAATTTTTTTTGGGGGTTTAGGTAGAATTGGAAGTGAAAGTGGAGGTGAAGGATCTTGAACAATAGGTTGAGACAAAACAACACCCTCAACATGATTCACAATGTGATTAAGATCATCCATCTTTGAATCGTAAACAATATCCACAGAAGATGGTTGAGCTATAGTATTAGTATCATGTGTAGGTAAAGGATTTGTATAGATTGGAAGGTTTTGATTGGGAGGAGAAATATATTTATTCCCATTACGATCAAAATTATCAGCATTCAAAGCCTTGGAAACAATTAAATCTTGAATTTTATGCTTTAGAGAGTAACATTTTTCGGTATCATGGCCATTCTGGCGATGGTATTGATAGAAAGATTGAGAATCAAAAGATTTTGAATCTATCATAGTGGGAAGAAGAGGTAGAATAGGAGGCAAGGTAATCATACTAGCACTTAACAACCTACTCATTATAGAATGCAAAGTTTCTGAGAGAGGAGTAAATGTATGATTCATACGGAAAGCAGTGAAAGCAAAAGTGGCATTGTTGGATGTAGCCGCAACTTGATCAGCAACCACATTCATCTATTTATTAATCTTGACATAGTTGTTAGGTTTATGAAATTTATTAGGATTAGGAGCATTGTCACTCTTATCAACTAGAACATGAGCCATTGGAGTGTTGCTCTCAAACTGACTCACTTGTAATTGATAATGGTGAAGTGCTGCACATAGTTGTTGAAAGGAAGTAAATTCAATAAGCAGAATATTATCTCTAATATCCTTTTGTAAATTTGAAATAAACATATGTTGAATATCAATATCAGGAATAGGATAGGAAATCTGAGCATACAAATGCTTAAATCTACTAATAAAATCAATCAATTTTTCCTTAATGTTTTGTTTACAATGCATTAAATCGGATAAGGACACTTGTGGACCAATGTTATTTTGAAATTGTTGGATAAAAGCATTGGAAAGTTTAGGAAAAGAATCAATGGAATAAGGAGGTAAAGAACAATACCATTGTAAATCTTTATCTCGAAAAGTTCTAGCAAACAATTTAGCTAAAATCCTATGGTCATGAGCATAATCACTAGAAAGGATTTGGAATGTTTTAACATGAGTAACATGATCACCTTTACTATTGTAGTTCTCAAGATGAGGCATATCAGCTTACTGGGGGACAGTAGCACGAATGATGTCTAAGGATAAAGGACTACCCATATCACACGTAGGAATACTAAATTTGGATTGAGTTAAAGATGCAAGTTGTTGTTGTAAAGGTGACACAGTTTGAGCCAAACTAATAATTGTGGAATCATTAGAGGAAACATGTGACATAGAAATATTAGGAACACTAGGAAAAGTATAGGAAGAAACAAGAATATAAGACACAACTGGTGGAATATTGGGAACCACAGTTGGAAGAGGATTAGTATAAGTAAAAGGCACACTATGATATGAAGGTTGTGAGGTAGGTAAAGATACTGGTGGAGCACTCACAGGAATAGATGCATTTGGGAGAGATGTGGTCATCAAAGGAGGAGTATAAGTAGGAATGCTAGGTAAAGGAACAAAATAAGGTCCTACACTAGTGACAATAGGTGTGAATCCTAACTCTTGAGCTTCTTGGGCTAAAGGTTTAACATTTGAATGCACAAGATGAGTAAGACCACGCAAGAAATTAACACCTTGATCATTATCATAGAGGAATTTCCTAAGGGCCTCTATAGCTTGGATGGAATCTTGATTATGGTTTTCTTGGATAAGCCAATTTCCCATTTTATCAAGTTCGGTTGAAAGTTTTTGCACTTGTTCAAGAGGAACTCTTAAAGCGTCATCTTCATCATGAGATGAGTGAGAAGAGTTATGCTCCATAGAAGGATTGGAATCATGAGTTATCAAATTATCATCTAGGATCTTAAGGAAAGGAGAGGAAGACTCAAGATCAAAGGAACCCATAAGTCTACAGCTTCTTCTATCCAGGATACTATAAGTAGGACTAGAAGTGGTAAAGCTCATACACCAATGTAAATGTAAATGAAAAAAAAACAAGATTTTGATTTATTAATTGTAAATGTAATTGAAAGAACATGCAAGATCTAACATAAACATGTAAATCTAAAACCAACAAGAAAGAGTTGTCTATCACGGGTTCACCAAAATGTACAGTAGGAAAAGGGAATGTAAGATTGGAAAATGATGTAATAGGTTTTGGTTATGTTTATGATGTGTTGATTTCCTTAAACCTAATTTACATTTAATTGAAGTTTGTATTGAAATGTATATTAAGAGGAAAATAAGATATTCCACTTTTATCCTCAAATGCACAAATGAAAGATCCAAGTTGATCAACCCAAAAGAGGGATTAATGCAGAAATGAATCAACCATTTGGAAATGAAAACAAAGAGGGAAATCTTAAATTCTATTAATTAACAATGTAGATATGATATATGACAGTAATTGAAAAGGATGAGAAGAAGAACCAACCTTAAAGAATTGCAGATCCAGAAAATACTATTTTCTCAGGTCTGTACTCTATTTCTGGAAAATCTGAAGTATGATCCAGAATCGGAATGCAAAGACAAACAAAAGCTAGAAATATTTTTCCGATCCGACACCATCTTATGAAAAAGGTCAACCTTGACCCACAAATTTCACCCCTGATCCAATAATCTTGACCTTGACCTGCACAACGTCGACATAAAATCTATTCACGGAGCCTGAAAGAAAGCTGAAAAGGGTATCTAGATCTAAGTCCAAATTCACAGTCCTAAACCTGTACCTACAAGAAAAAGAGGTTTATTTGTTGTGGGGGAGGGGTTTTCTTTGGTCAAACTCTATTTTTGGAATTAACCTCAAATATATGTAATTTAATTTGCAGAAGTAAACAAAGTAAATGCATAAATTCACCTTGCTTGTAAAAGTCCTCGTGGAGGATTCAAATCCTTGAATCCAAAAGTATGTATGCACCAATGGATCTAGAATTTAGAATGTAGGATGTCTTCAATAAATTTCTTGTAGATATCCAACACCAAATCTTGAATGGGTTCTTGATTATGAAGAGGCTTGGAAGAAGGCAGATGGAGAGATCACCAAAAAAGGGCACTATGTGGCTTGAATCCTTCAATGGCTTCCTATGGATCTCTTTGAATGCTTGAAGGCTTGATGGTGGATGAATACTTGATTCAAATCTTGCTTTATTTCTTGATTGAATCTTCACTTGATTATGTTTCTCAATTTCTCAAGGATGCTTAGGCTTTCATAAAGGACTTAGAGAAAATGAGGGGAGAAAGGCTCCCTTTTATATGAAATTAGGGCACAATATTATAAGGAGGCTAACATAGGATAATTAAATTCCCATTCAAGCCTTTACCCCTAGGAGAGGACCTAAGTTAAATATAATTTAGGAATCACCAATTCAGAACCTGAAACAACTGACCTGGAAGCGGGAAATAAGTTTTTGCAAAGACCGACATCCGAAAACTGTGGGACCCTGAGATTTGAACCCTAGGCCAAGGTCAAGGTTGACCTTGACCTAGGTTAGGGTCAAGGTTGACCTTGACCTAGGTTAGGGTCAAGGTTGACATAGACCCAAAAGGTCGACCCTGACCCCGAGCTCAAATACCTCAGATCTGCAGTCCAGGATGCAAAAATCAGGTTGGAAAGAAGTTGAAAGAGAGGCAGAACAGGGGGAAAGCTAGGTCAAAGTCACAAACCCATTCAAGGTTCTTGATATGACCCAAAACCACTTACTAGGAAGGCTAAACTAGTTTACCATAGAAATGCTTCCATTTTTTGACTATACAGAGACAAAAGTGTAGAAACAAGTCAAAGAGGAAGAATAAAAAGGTTAATGTTGAAAAAGAGGCAACTCACTCAGACAAGTTAGGGGTAATTACCCCTCCTAATCATAAGTAATATGCATAGGGATGTATTAATCTGGTGCACTTGACGAAGATATCATTAATCCTAGATTGGTATTTTGGAGTCTACAACTCAGGGGGAGTAGTAAGCGTGACATAATATGGGTAAGGTAAGGAAAAGAAGAGCATGATTAAGCAGAGAAGATCATAGCAGAGATGCACCTTTTTCATTGATTTCAAAGGGGGAGAGATACATGTGAAAAACAAGATATACTTGCTTATAATTAAGAGCCCCAACTAAGGAGAAGAGTACATATATAAGGGGCAGTAACTGATGGCGAGAAGAGTGTGTAATCAGAGCATGGGAAGCTTGTTCCCAGGGAGAGCACATACATTAAGGAAGATGAGTTAGTGAGACTCTAAATGATAATTGTGGATATTGTTGGTAGTAATGTTTATTATCTTTATAGGATGGATATTTTTGGTTTATGATTGTATTTTTTTTTTCCCATCACATGTTTCCATCAATGACAAAGGGGGAGATTATTGGCAAGTTTGGATGTGTTGTCATTGATGTTGACATGTTTGTTATGCATTTTTGCTAGAGGAAGAATATGTTCAATGTTATTGTTAAGTAAAGTTACTAAGGATGAGGATTTTTGCACCTCATAGGATGATGTAGAGGTTTTTTACTAGGCCCATGTCAAGTCACATATGTTAGTATGATGATTTGAGTAAGTTGTGAGATCATAGTTGGCCAGTGGCTACTTTACTGTCTACTAGTGTATCAAAGTTGTAGAAATTGTATTCACACACATGCAGAGGGTGATATATTTTGTCACATAGTTGGTAATGTGTTAAGGAAATTGTGACATGTCTCTAGTTCAAAGAGTTCATGATTCTTAAGGTTCACAAGGCATTTTCAAGTGTTACAGTGGAACATGGAAGTGTTCTTTGGGGGTGAGCATAGAATGATGGAAAATCTGTTAAATGAGATGGATTTGATTTTTTGTTTGAGCTTTATGATGCCTATGGATATTATTGGATTATGTGCCTAATGAGATGACAATCTACATTGATCAAGGTGATGATATTTAGAGGGAATTTTAAGTTGGTGATATGTTTTCTTATGCTCTTGGCTAACTTGATCAGTAAATTTTTTTATGGGTGATTGGTAAAATATTTTAGGGTAGATTTATGTTCTCAAGGTGATTGTGAAGGATCTAAGCTATGTTTGGTTGATATTCTTTGAGTAGACTCATTGATTTTGGCATGGTGAGATGGATATGGAAGGTTAGGTCTTTGCCAACTTGTTCTTGATATAAGGATCGATGAATTTTTGTAAAGTGTGTGGTTGCACAAGAGAAAGAATGATCGTAGAAACTAGGGATTTCTTTTTGAGAATTTGTGCAGATCTAGTGAAGGTTTAATTTTTCATCTAAAGGATTTAGAGAGAATTGTAACAATAGATCTGATTGTACTTTTATAGAATTGACTAAGGCATAAGTAGATGCTACTATACAACTTAGAAATTCATCAAATTGTAGTCTGATTTGTGTTTGTAAGATAGTGAGTCTTCCTTAGGCTTGGATCCCAAGGTTAATTGAGTAGTGAGCTCTAGGAATTTTTCCTAAATGAATTTTCATTCTTTATATGTAATAAGCTTATACTTCTAAAAAGGTATTAGTATTATTGTGGGTTCATCCCCCACCATGGTTTTCACCCTAATTTGAATTTCTGTGACAAAAATTCTGGTGTTATATATTGTGGATATTTTCTAATTTGTCTTTACTTACTCATATCCTTATAAATTAGATATAAGGGTTGTGTGCTTAATGGTTTTAAGGTTTAATGGTTCAAAAGTGTTTAAGTTTTGAGGTACAATTAATATACCCCCCCTCTTAATTTCTTGCTACCTTATTTCCTACATGTTAACCATCCAACATACCAGAGAAAATATAATTGCAACCAGTCTAACCTCAGAGTAGGGGAAGTGTCTGATAGAACATGCTAATACTCCCCTTGAGCCAAAGTATTCATCTTAGTTACTAGAAGAGATAGTACCAAGATCCAAAACCAAAAATCTCTTTTCACAAACATCTTTCTTCTTCCATACCATAGCTGTCTTTTGAGATTCATTTGATACTGCAACATTATTATCATTTATTGACTTTACCAGAGCATTAACTAATTTGTATACATTAGTATAATGACTAGTGTGACCACATTTGAAATGATTGACATTCCTCTGTCCTAATCTTACTGAATGAACTCTAGATCTACACTGATTAGCATTGTAACCATAATTGTGACAAACATTGTGATTCCCATTAAAATATTGTTCATTCCAATATTATTAACCAGATTAGAAACTTGAATTTTGCATTGATTTTCTTTATGACAAAACTTACAACAATTAAAGCATTAAACCATCTATTTCTTCATCTTACAATCAAGAGCCGTATAATCAAAGTTCTTGAAAATGAAATAGTAACCATTAAAATATAGGTACATTTGAACATTTAGTTTCTTGAATGGAGGCCTTCTTGTAGATGTATTCAGATTCTTGACCTTTCTTGCTACCTCAAAATTTTCCTCAGCTTCAACTTCCTTCTCTTTTATTTATTCTTTAGATATAAACACTCACTAGTGAAACCTAATCCTTCCTTGTCCTTGTGAATCTTCTACAAGGATAAAAGTTGAGCCAAAATAGTGATTCTTTCATAAACCTTTGCTTTAGATATTAGCATCCTTAATTCCCGATCCATCTTTTCATTTTCATTTTACTTTCTCTTGATATTGTCTTTGATATTCTCTTCAGTTTTCTTCCACTCTTCTAGACTTTGATTGGAAGTGGTCTTCAGATCTTCTTTGTCATTCTTCCAATCTTCCAACTTCTATTTGAACTCTTCTTTGATAAATTCCTCAGTGTTATTACTATCACTCAACTAATTTTATAGATTCACCAACTTTTCTTTTGACTCCAAATCTTGACTTACTTCCTTGTTCCTTTCTTTGAATTTGTAGATTCGATCCCTCAGCTTTGAGATACATATATTTTCTTCCTTTAGGATTTCTTTTAGCTCCCCATTCTCTGATTCAATGCACTTAATGTTTTTGACCATGATTTGCCAATCCTCATCAGTATAATACTCTCCTTTCATCTGTTCAAACATCTTAGATATCTCTCAAGTGGTTAATCTCTATGTATAAGGGAACATGCTCTGATACCAATTGTTGAACATGCTGAATAATTAAGATGGGGGTGAATCATTTATTCCAAAAATCTTTCTAAATCTTTTACTGACCCGGAATATGTATAAACCATTCAAATTATTAAGATTTATAGAATAAAGAAAGAACAATAACACTAAACACCATAACACCACTTATAATATGGAAATTGAAACTATAAAAAATATGGAGAAGCTAATTCTTATGAAATTAAACATCGGTTAAGGTAATTTTTACAAGGGCTCACTGTCAGTTTAGTCACTGTTGTTTGGCTCACTACCGATACAAAATAGTGTCTTATGCATGAAACAATTTCAGTTGATAGCACAGTAATCACCGTCAATAGTAGATCTGGAATAGATCTTCTACCAACATACGCCAAGTTTCTATAACACTGTATGTAAATCATTATCTTGATACCACAATAATACTATGCTTAACTTCCTTCTTCTTATACATTTCTTCTATAAATACATCGAAATAAACTCACACTATATCACCTCATTCTCATCTTCACACACACACACACACACACACACACACACACACACATTCTTTGGATACAAAATAATTTCTTTGTTTATATACACATCCGATATGATAACTACATATTTTAGCAAAGCCAAAAAACATGATAACTTCAATACAAGATATATTACAATTTTATTTAACATGCTACCACTGAACCTAAATATAGGTCATACATAACAAATATTCATACCATGTTACCACATGACCTAAAAATAGGTCATGCTTAAGATATGCATGTTACATGGCATAATTACCAAAGATAGGTAAATTCTAGAGCCAACAGAACATCACAACCAAGTCCATGATTTGATAAAAAAAATTCTAAACCAACTGATAGATGAAACTTGATAGAGTTTATCTAGAAACAAAATTTAACTATTATACCAAAATCATTTGATGAACTGTAAGAATGTCCAGGTAGCAGGGATAGATGGAGTTGATGGTGGGGATGACAAGGGTGGTGGGGCAGTGGGCACCTGCGGCAGTGGAGAGGGAAGACGAACTCGGTTTAGGTTTGTGCCTCCATGGAGAGATCCTTATCCTTTACTTACTAGAGAGAAAATGAGACAATGACAGAGACCCCCAGGGCAGGTACCCAGTGAACAGGGTCCACCTAGAGATACTGTAGAGATTTTGGCAGGGATGACGATAGTTTATCTTAGTGCCAGCGAGAGTGTGAGCATATCAGAGCTAGAGTTACTAGTTTATATGCATTATTGGTAGATAAAGATGTACAACTTGAGTGATTGAGAGAAGAGAGAAATACAAAGGCATGTACATTGACACACCAGGGTTAGAGAGCTGCATATTATTTTGGTTTGTATCATATTGCAGCTCCTTCTTATTCTCATATAGCACAATATTTTGAGGGGGAAATGCCTCCACCAGCTCCTTTTGTACCACCAGCTCCTCCTCCTCTAGATAAGGGAGAGGGTGGCAGTCAGTCTTGATTTTGTACTTGTGATATATTTTGAGACATTTGGTATATATTGATCATGTTGTGATCATCCATTGTACTGCATATTTTTATACATGTATATCTATTTCACACTGATATTTAGATACTCTTTTGTACATTTTTGATATGTTCCATCATTGATATATCTGAGATAGTTGTTCCTGATCTTGACATGTTCATGGGTTCTCTTTCTTTTATAGATGTTTTAGATTAATGCACCTATGATTATGTTCTTGGTCTCTTGATGAGTTAGATTAGATGCATGTGATGACATCATTTATACTCTTTGATTTTGTACTAATATATAAATGTGTTTCAATGATACTAGATGAATATGCAAATGTATGTTTTTGAGATTTTCTTTATGTAAATATATGTATGGATGCACTTAGGATGTAAAAGTAAATGCAATGCTTGAATGCTTTGTTTTTGTATTTTTCTCTTTCTCATTTATGAATATAGAATGTATGTCATAGATATGCAATGACATTGATATCAGTAATATATATTATGTAGTTAACTTGGATTTCAGATGAACTAGGAAATAATTCTAAACTCAAGTCCTTTTGCTGGTTTTTCAAAAAAAGAATCAGGAAATCTCTAAATGCATCTATATGCAGACTCTTAGGATTGTCACTGATTTGTATACATTGTAGCATTTTTATCATCATTGGGAATTTTTGTAACGGACATCACCTGATAGTACAACTGTCACTAATACCCACTGACATCATGAAAGTATGAATACTATATGTATTGGATGCAATGTCAGAAATAAAACTAAGTATCAAGGCATAGAAGCCAGGACAACAAGTCAGTTATCTCCTTTTGCTATTAAGAATCAGGTTCTGTTCAAGTGTAATGTAAGATATGTGACCCGCAATGACCTTGAAAATTCATATCCTTGGGTACATAATGTGTCATACACTTTACTGAGAATCTGATTTAAAAAATAGACATGAAATTGGTTCAACCTCATCGTAGTTTACACATAACTAGGATCAAGATATATGTAGGTATCCTCTCATGTTGGAAGCCCTTACCATAAACATCCAAGTTAGGTGAAATTTATGAGATCATTGAAACAATCACCATACATAGAAAACTAAAAAAACTTTATGCCCCTGTCCTTGCGACTGTTTGTTTTTGAATAGACACCATGGAGTAACTCGGAAGACATAACAATCACCAATTGATAATTGATCAAAGATAATTTATAAAAGTTTAGATGCCCCTAATTTGAAACATCATGGGAACATAAAAGAGTCATAATCAAACCAAGATCAGTCTATGTGTTTAATTAGTATTGAGAAATACCGTTGATTCATTTGTCAAGCACAATAGAGATTCATCAATCATAATTTGGAATCAAACAATATGTTTTTCATGTCTAAGTGTATGAGATTAATTTTGTGAGAAATTGCTATCCAATGTAGTGTTTAGGAACACTGGTTGATTAAAGTGTTTAGAAACACTAGGATGTTTAAAGTGTTTGATTAAAGTGTTGAGAAACACTAGTATGATGTCTGTTACAAGCATGTGGTGTTGGAGAAACACCTTTGTTTGTAATAGTGAGGTTTTGATGCAAGTATTGAGAAATACTATTTTTGAGAGGAAAACCATCCTAGACAAGAACCTAGGACAACCTAGCAGACACAAATAGAACATGCTAGCAAAGATGCCCCCAGTGCAGAATGACTATTGCTAAGATGCAAATGCAGACCAATCCCAGATAAGGACATGACATTTGTAAGGAATTAGAGTCAACCAATAGCACAAGTGCAATCGTGAAGGATTAGTATCATCAATGCATTGATAGATAGAGCACAGAGTATGAGTGATGCCTGTTTGCCAGGTTTTCACCACTTGGCAAAGCTTTTTATTTTTGCTACCGAGATGCCTATTTTCCAGGTTTTCGCCAAGGCACTTTTCTCTTTTCAAAATTTTTGTTCTTTTTTCTCTTTTTAATTTATTTAATTTTTTTAGTATCAAGGCGCTTGTTTGCTAGGTTTTCACTAAGGATACCCTTTTTTCAAGACTTTTTCCACTATTTTTGGATTTCTTTCATGATCAATTTTCTAATTTTTTTGGTATTTTCTAAGAATTTTCACTGCATGGGCTCTGCTAGCTAGTATCAATCATAGAACTGATTCAAGTGTAGATTATTAATGGAATCATGAAGAACATCCCCCTTAGGTGTAGCTAACTGATACGCTCCAGTCCCAAAATTTGCAGTAATGACATAAGGCCCCAGCCAGTTGGGTTCAAAATTTCCTTTTTGTTCTCTATTCGGCTGGTTTTTAGGATTGTCTTTTAGAATGAGATCCCCCACATAAAATTGTCACGGTTTGAACTTTTTATTGTACCATTTTGACATATGTGTTTGGTACATTTTGAGATGATCAAACTCTTGTTATCTGCGCTCATCAAGGAGTTCTAATGCATTAATCCTATCAATGCGGTATTGTTCATCAGTAACAAGACCTTGGAGAGATACCCACAAAGATAGAATTGATACTTCAATAGGAAACACTACTTCTGTGCCATAAACTAGAGAAAATGGCATGGCTCCAGTTGGTGTTCTAATACTTGTTCTATAGGCCCATAGTGCTGGATTTAGTTGCAAATACCAGTCTTTGCTAGAATTACTCATAGTTCTGTGTAAGATTTTAAGAATGTTCTTGTTTGATGCATCAACTTTTCCATTACCTTGAGGATAATAGATTGAAGAATAATGTTGAGTGATGTAAAACTGTGTGCAAAGGTCTTTGATGTCTTAGTTTTTAAAATGACCCCCATTATCTATTACAATAGAAGAGGGTATCCCATACCTACAAATAATGTAACTTTCAAGATGAACATAGCCACTTGTTTGCTAATGGCTTTGATTAGCAACATTGCCTCGACCCACTTAGTGAAATACTCAGTGGGTATAATGATGTACTTGTGTCCACTTGATGAATTAGGAAAAAATTGTCCAACCAAATTAAAAGCCTATTACTGAAATGGCCAATGTGTTATAAATGGTATGAGTTCTCTAGTAGGAGTATGACTGATATTTCCACTTGTTTGGCATTTGTGACATATTTTTGAAAATAGAAAAAACATCTTTTTCCATTGTGGGCCAACAATATCCAACTCTTTGTGGTTTTTTAGCTAATGAAAAGCCATTCGAATGTGATCCACATACACCTTCGTGAACCTCTTTTAATGCACGATTTGACTCTTCTTATTCTAAACACCTAAGAAGTGTACCATTGAGACCTCCTTTATATAAGTTATTAGTAATGAGGACATAAAGAAATGTTGTCCTAATTAAGGCTCATTTTTTATTCCTTGATAGGTCATTGGGAATAGTTTGGTCAGTAAGATAAGAAATGAGTTTGGCATACCAGGATTGGTCTTGAGCATTTAAAGAACAAATTAATTGGCACTCAGGTGTATCAAAATTTGGATAGGATAATTCTTCCACCAAGAAGTCATAGCAGAATTGATATTCTTCCAGTTGTAACATGGATGCCAATGTAGCCATAGAATCTACAACTTTATTTTCTATTCTTGGAATTTGCTGGAATGTGACAAAGACAAAGTAGTTTTTTCAGGTCTCCAACTAGTTGTTTGTAAGGCATTAGCTTCTCATCTTTATTAAGATAATATCCATTTACTTGGTTAATAATAAGCTGGGAGTCACCATACACATGTAACTCTATGATCTTTCATTCCATAGCCAACTTAAGACAATTCACCAATGCTTCATATTCAGAAATGTTATTTGTGCATGGAAACATCAATTTGTATGCCTTGGGTATTTTGTAGCCTCAAGGAGTGATGAATAGAACTCTTTCTCTAGATCCTTGTTGTGTGAAAGAGCCATGAAAATATATCTTCCATGAATGTTTCATTAAATACATGATCGTTCCGTCAGAAAATTCAATTATCAAAGTGTGTATGCTGGAAACCTACCTATTGGGAGCATGCTCAGACATGCAAACATTAGAGATATCAATAATTTAAACTATACTAACATGTCTAAAAATCATACTTCAAAAATAACAATGGCTTCCATCATAACCTCTGATGAGCTGAACAAGGGCACCCGCGGCCTTGTTGATTAGCTCTTAGAGATGTTATGTGGGTGTGCTCTCCCAACACAATATCATAAATCCCACTATGATTGCATTAAAATGATGAGCTAATCACTCAAGATACAAGTATAAAGAACTTGCCTCAAGCTTTCACTATAAATGAAGATGCAAGCTTTTAAACTAGAATGATGATGCAAAATCTAACTAAGATGGTAAAACTAGATTCATTCCATAGTAAACCTAAGATGTGATATCTAGATTCAAATATGAAATAATATGAAAATGCACTAATGATTACTATCAAATGCGAAATTGCTTAAGAAATCCTAGAAACAAACTAGCATGATAACAATGCATAAAATGAGAGATGATTTGCTCTTGAGAAAGACCTCTATTTATAGAGTTTTTGGAGGAGAGAGAGGGCTTGGATGAGGTGGAGCTCATGTGGCATCCACATAGG
>MU227218.1:1068052-1078171 GCA_018584345.1 Thuja plicata
GTCCCGAAGTGTAGCTTGGAACTCGGTAGCTGTGGTGACTCGGTAGATATATTGTCACTCGGTAACCACTGGTGACTCGGTAGTAACTGACTTCTCGGTTATCTTCGATTGATGACTCGGTGACTACCATCTGCTCGGTAACTACTGTTCTTCTCATATACTCGGTGACTGTCTTACTGCTCGGTTTGAACTGTTTGATCGGTGAGCTTTACTGAATGCTCGGTATAGGCTGTGGACTGAGTGATGAGCTCGGTAAGCATTCAAAATCGAATAAGTGTTTTTATTAAGTGCATTAACTGATGCCAAATATATCATTATTCCAACAACATAAGCCATGCAAAAGGCCCACTTTGCTCACACATGTGTGAGCAACTTTGGATGTGATGGGTCAAAGTGTACTTAAAGTACACATGTGAAGGATCTTGTAAGAAGGTGTAAGAGGGTGTAAGAGTTTTAGCCCAATGAAACACTTTTAGAAAGTGTAAGAAGGTGTCATCATAGGTGTAAGAAACCTTGTTGGCACCAAATAAGGATTATTTAGAAAAGTTAATTTTTTGAAATTTTCTCACACATGTGTGAGCAAATAATTAAGACTAATTATTGTAGGAATCAAGAAATTAGCTTAATTAACCTTAGTTAATTAATGAATAGGTTTATTTGGTGAGAGTAATGTGAGGAAGGGTAGGATCTAGGTTCAAATTAGCTTAATCCAAATTAATTTATATTAATTGTGGTTTAGTAGAATTTAAGTCATGTGAAGGAATAAATAAATTAAAAATTTATTTAAAAAGGATTAATGAGGGATAATGTATTAAATAAGATTTAATGCATTAAAAGGGGTAGTATTTAAATTAAATTTAAATACTAAGGAGAATGAATCATATTTAATTAAATAAATTTAATTAAATAGATAGAAGAATATAACAAATATAATTAATTAAAATGAACTATAATGTTATAGGAATATTAATTAAATTAATATAAGGATGATTTTGGACGTCTACATTTTGCCCCTCTTTGATGCATTGTCGAAAGTGACATTGTGTCAAAGAAAAGAAAATAAGATGGCCCAGAGGGTTCAGAGAACCTACGGTAGCGAGAGCAGAGGAGGGTGCCCCCTTGAGAAAATAATAGGAAAAAATATAATTTTTTAATAAAATTTTCTTGAAAAGGAAAGAGAATGGGGAAAGTAGACCAATTGCATGGCGTGTCCAGGAAGAATGGAGGGGAAACGGGGACCAGAACGGAAAAAAGAGGAGACCGATGGAAGAAATGGGTCCCAAGGGGCTATAAATTGTCCACCGAGGCCCATGGACAAGTCACTTTCACTCACAAAGAGCAAAAAGAGAGAAGAAGAAGAGAGCCATAGCAACACAACGAGAGCGATCATAGCTTGGGGAGCATGTCTGGGTACACCAGTGGCCAGTAGACGTAGGACCACCTGTGAGTAGTAAGGCGTCTACCTTTGCATTAATATTTTTAATATTTTTAGAAGGTAGACAGACGCAATAAATGCCCCTAAATGGGCGTGCAGCGTAGACGACGATCGACAGACCACCGTCTGCACAGACAACCGATGGGCAATGGTCGTCCGCGCAGATGAAAATTTACCCAATCTCTGTCTGCGAAGGCGGGGAGAAAAAAATGCGTGGCGGAGACAACGATTTTCAACACCACCGTTTGTGCGACAAGAAAAGTGGCAGCCTAAACCGCCGTCTGCGCAGACTGGCGTCAGCGAAGATTCGCCATCTCCGTAGACTGGCAACTGTGAAAGTTTGCCATTTGTGAGATTCAACCGCCGACTACACAGATTAATGCAAAAATATAAAAAAAAAGAGGAGGAAGAGGAAAGACAAGGGTCCGAGAATATTTTTCGATGCCCCAGACAGGCCTCGGACATGTTTCAATGCCCCAGCATGCTATCTGAGTGCTGACATGTGTTTGCTGACTGTAGAAGGAGATGATCACATTCTGAGCTAGGGAGTTTTATCCGGTGATGATGGAGCTGAAGCAGCATCTGACGACGGCTGAGTGGGGAGTGGTGATGCTGTGTGGCTTAGAGCACATGCGGCATTGGCCACATCTTTGAGCGCATAATGCGCTTATGTATGCATTGATAGAGAGGTGGCACAACACCACTTCTAGCTTCCACTTCGCTACAAGGGAAGCCACAATCACTATCCATGATGTATGGAGGATCTACAGAGTGCCCATTCAAGGGGTCATACCAGAGTACTACATGGAGGGATCAGAGCCCTACATGGAGATAGCTCTAAGGCGGAGGTACACCAATCTACCGATTACACGACAATGGATGTCATAGACTTGAGTGATGACGATGGAGCCATGGCCACGATGACTGGCACTATATTTGGCTGGGTTGATAGGGGGATGTCTTATGTCTGATCATGCAGGCAAGGGATTCCCGATAGGCTGGGCATGAGTGCTGAGCAGCATGGTCGAGGATGGCGACCAGTATTGCTGGGGGTACATCATCCTTGGATAGTTGTATTATGATTTGCATATGTGTGCCTACCGTAGGGGTAGAGCACTAGGGCCTAGATGCACACTGCTACTGGTATGGGCCTGGGAGCATATAGCGGTCACACGATCGATCTAACACTAGGAGACCTGGGTGGTGTATGAGCCTTTTGTCTGCCAGTATAGGCCACTGATTAGTTATGAGGCCACAGACTTAGTGGGATACTAGAGGCGGAGGTTGGACGAGATGGGAGCTATAGTATGGGCTCCTTATGTAGGACGCGATGCCTAGGGCCATGAGGCCCCATAGCAGGGGGTGTATGCAGAGGATGGATTCTATGACTCATATTACATGAGGTTTGTACTGACTGACTGCTGGCTGTTCGAGAGGAAAACATATATGATTTTGTGATACATGCTATCCAGGGTACAGAGGCAGATGGGACAAGTTTAGGAGGCAGTACCAGATGGGTTCCCACATCCATTGGTGACCCGCGAGGTAGGTAGCATATGGGGGATGGGTGCAGATCCTCAAATAGCCCGATCATCATTTACGGGCATGATTAAGGTGCCCTGGATCAGGGCATGGGAGTCTCTACTAGATGCAGGGGTAGTGCCAGCATATGCATAGTGGTGGGCAGCACATAGGCCCATCAGACTGACAGTGCCAGGGGTTGTGCAGCTAGATGAGCAGCCAAGGGTGGGATGGGATAGACAGGGACAGGAAGATGATGATGATGATGATGACGGGGGAGATGGAGGGGGTGGGAGGAGAGTCTGGCCTAGGGTGGCAGCAGCACGACGAAGGGGATAGGTGCAGGTACCAGCAGGTGGATAGCCACCTATTATACCTAGTGCACAGGGACAAGATCTAGGATAGGGGGCACCAGCATAGGGGCCACCATAGGGTCCACCACCATAGGGATCACCACCAGGACAGGGACCACCAGCGGGCTTTGTAGCCCAGGAGACATATGACACTATGGTGGCAGAGCGGGATAGCCTAAAGACAGAGTTGGGGAGGGTTCAGGGTTTATAGGCTACATCACAGACTACATCTAGTAGCCTACAGGTAGAGGTGACCCAGATTCAGGGAGGGCTGGCATCAGAGTCAGTACAAGGGGACAATGCTCAGCAGG
Source organism: Thuja plicata (assembly GCA_018584345.1). Classification (NCBI taxonomy): domain Eukaryota; kingdom Viridiplantae; phylum Streptophyta; class Pinopsida; order Cupressales; family Cupressaceae; genus Thuja; species Thuja plicata. The sequence continues at coordinate 1,071,673 of MU227218.1, forward strand.
CACTAGACATATTATAGGCTTGAGTGGACCATGGTGAGTTTTCCATCATTGAGGAGCATGGGGATTGGGATGAGGAGTGGGAAGGGATGGTAGCACAAATAGAAGCTCTGACAATAGAGAGAGATCTAGCACGTAGACGTGCTAAGGATTACAGGGTGGACCACGAGATAGCATAGCTGGCAGGCAGTATGGCAGGGGTGGGTCAGATGATGGCCGCGTAGAGAGAGGCAGGACGCAGAGGCCGAGAGGCCGGATATTACATGGGACTGTATTATGGAGTAGTGCTAGAGGGGGCACAAGCGCCTGCATACTCTGAGAGGACACAGTCAGCAAGCACTGGGTGAGCATCACAGGGATCAATGGGGTTACCGCCACATCCCAGCAGGGGAGTAGGAGCATCACAGCCACCGCCATGACTCGTCTTAGATTTTTGGATACACATTTTTGACACATGATGTATGATATGACATTTTTGAGATATATACATGGACTTTATGTTTAGATTATGGGACTCTATTTTTATGCATCTTTGATGATTTTATATGTTTATATGATGTGATGTATATGCAAATGTATGTATGTACTTATGATGTTTACTTTTACCATATATGATGCTTATGACTGACATGCAGGATGAGATGAATATATGTATGTATGATGAGACTGACAAATTTGTGATGTAGGGATGATATGCGGATTTATGTATGATGTGTTAATGCTTATATGATATTATGTGTGGATGATGTATAAATGTTTTAGAAATGTTATGGATGCAACTAATGGAATATAAATGCAAATGGTTATAAATGGAAAATGCTAATGAAAATGATAATGCAACTATAAATGTGTGAACAATGAGCAATGCAAATGATTTAATAATGAACACTAAATAAAGGAATAATGTAATATATAATGGTTAATGAATGACAATGCAATGTTGTAATGACTAATGATTAATGAATGGAGTGGATGGAATGTGAGACAAATGTATAATGATTAATGTACTAATAATGATTGCAAATGATTAATGATTAATGGACAATGCTATGAATAACGACTAAGGGAACTAATGAATAATGACTAAAGATAATGATTTAATGAACATAATGTAATATGAAAAAAATGATTAATGATTAATGAACTGAAATGAACAATGCAAATGATTAATGATTAATGACTAATGAATGCAATGGATGCAAGACTAATGAGGACACTATTTTTGTGTGTATCACAATAAATCTAATAAAATCATGGAGGTGACTAGATAGGGGAATAAATAGAAACCTTTGCCAAGAGCAAAACCATAATGCAATATGACCTAACTACTTATGCAAAGACTAACTACATGAGAATAGTGGGATTAATACCGTGTTAATGTTGGAGAGCACACCCTAGTTTGATATTTCAAAAGGAGTTATGCACCATGTGCTAGAAAACACAAGTGACATGGTTCCTTTGTGTGGACTAGACTTTCAAACAAATAGATTGTTAGGAACAAGAAAGTGAGATATCAGGTATGATGAAAGCTATGAAATGTTACTCATGAGGAGACACAGTACACCCAGATCTTTTAAGGGATTTGGGATGCATGAATCCTGCCCCTAGTGAGGCATACATAGTCATAACTGAATATCAAAACATAAATGCACTAGAAAACTATGACAAGCAGATGATACCACAAAAGACACGTATTTCACTAGATTCTCACCATAACAAACCAAGATATAATAGATCGAGGCTATCGCGATAAGGACATAGTAAAACACAAGAAAAAAGCAACAAAAAGGCATCCTGACCAAGTGGTCATTCAGTCCAAAAGTTCTTGCCATGAATAATGTGATGTGAAGATTGATAGAACAGTCGACACCGGAAGGGTTATCCTGATGGGCTAAAGATTGATTGATAGAAAATGGAAATTCGCTAGCAATTGCTTGTGAATAGAATGACCATTAGGAAAGTCAATCTATCTACTATTTTAATGTAAAACATTTGCAATCATTGTGTCTAGAACAAAGCTCAGTTTTGTGATTTGGTAAGCTCAGTCATGCGAGAATCATTATTGCAGAAGCGAGAGGATGGTCAAAGGACTACCTGCACAAATATGGATAGCGATACTTATGAGAAAAGGCGATGCAAGCTGTATAGAAAAATGGCAGAAACTAATGGTGGATCTGACTACACATGGCACTTGAAATAGGTTTTCACCATGGTACTTATCCATTGTGCCACCGAAGTGGTTTTCACATATGGACAGATTTTTCTCTTTCTCTTTTTGATTTTTTTGTTTCTTTTCAAGCTTTTGTATTTTTTATGCTTTTTTTATTTTTTCTGATTTTTTGTTTGCTTTTTTGAATATTCTGAATGTTTTTGGAATTTTCTACTTTTCTGATGTTTTTGGATTTTCTGAAAAATTGCTGCTGTACAATGGACTATTGACTGATCAAGCATAGAAGCGCTTGAGATGTACAATATTTACAGGATTAGGGAGGGGATCTCCCTCTAGAGATGCAATCTGATAGGCGCCAGAACCATACTTTGCTGTAACAATGAAGGGACCCAACCAATTAGGTTCAAACTTCCCTTTCTTCTCACGGTTCTGGAGATTCTTCATGTTATGCTGCAGGACAAGATCACCAACCTCAAACTGACGAGGTTTGATCCTTTTGTTGAATTGAAGGCGATGGCAATTTTGATACACACGGAGATGGTCTAAGGCATTGAGGCGTCTCTCATCAAGGAGTTCTAGTTCTTGCAAGTGGGCAACTCTATATTCTTCTTCGGACAACAGATTCTTCAGAGAGATTCTGAGGGAAGGGAGCTCAATTTCGATGGGTAGAATAGCCTCAGTACCATAAACAAGGGAAAAGGGAGTGGCTCTCGTGGGTGTTTGAATGGAGGTGTGGTAAGCCCAAAGGGCGAGATTGAGGTGAAGGTGCCAATCACGACTAGCTTTGTCGACTGTCTTTTTGAGGATTCTGAGAATGGTTTTATTTGTAGCCTTAGCTTGACCGTTGCTTTGTGGAAAGTATTTGGACGAGGTATGGTGGGTAATGCTGAACTTCCTACATAGGTCTGTGACATCCTTGTTTTTGAAAGGTCCTCCATTATCAGTAACAATTTCTTGAGGAATGCCATAGCGACAGATAAGATAGTTTAGAATAAACTTCAAAATCTATTTTCCAGTAGTGTAGGTGAGAGGAACAACTTCAAGCCACTTGGTAAAGTACTCTATAGCAGCCATAATGTATTTATGTCCATTGGATGAATTAGGGAAAATTTGGCCAACAAGGTTGAGACCCCGGCGTGAAAAGGGCCAAGGGCTGATGGTGGGTTGGAGCGATTAGGAGGGAGCGTGTATCAATTCGCCATGCTGCTGACAAGGTACACACTTCTTCACATAGTTGTAGGCATCTTGCTCCATAGTAGGCCAGTAATATCCAGTGCATAACAACTTCTTGGCCAATGTAAGTCCATTAGAATGGGCCACACAGATTCCTTGATGTACCTCCTCTAGGGACGTTTGTGCTTCATCAGAATTCAGAAACCTTAAAAGAGTTCCATCAAAATGCTTTCGGTAAAGGGTATCAGCGAGGATTATGTATCGGGAAGTTTGGTGAATGAAGGTTTTATGTTGATTGGGGGTTAAAGTAAGTGGGGTATGTCCATCACGCAAGTAGGAATACACTTCTTGGTACCACAGGGAATTGGGATAGCAATTTCACACACCATTTTAGAATTTGGCTTGTCATAGGCAGGGACTGTAAGATTCTCAACAAGAAACTCACACTGTGCGCTGTGTTCTGGCATAGTGATCAGAGACCCAATTGTTGCCATGGCATTTGTTGCTTTATTGTTGGTGCGAGGGATCTGGTTGAATGTTAGGTCAGTAAAATGTGTCTTGAGATCTTCAACTATACGACGGTAGGGAAGAAACTTGTCATCCTTCATTTGATATTCATCCATAACTTGTTTGATAACCAATTGTGAATCACCAAGTACCAATAGAGTGAGAATCTGCCATTGTATGGCCTGTCAAAGTCCAAGTTCAAGGGCTTCATATTCTGCAATATCATTGGTACAAGGAAATTGTAATTTGAAAGATTTAGGGATGAGATCCCCTTTTCGTGTAACAAACAAGATTCCTACCCCTGATCCTTTTTGAGTGAAGGATCCATCAAAATACAGCTTCCATGGTGGACTTGGGGCAATATTTAAGACTGATTCATCTAGAAAATCTATGATCAGAGGGTGTTTACTGTCACTAGGTGCTTTAGCTAACTAATCTACAATCACTTTTCCTTTAATGGCCTTTCAATCCACATAAACAATGTCAAACTCACTAAGAATCATGACCCATTTTCCTGTACGACCAGTAAGAGCAGTGCGTGCCAAGAGATACTTGAGTGGATCAATTTTAGCAACAAGATGAATTTTATGATTAAGCATATAATGTCGCAGCTTCTGTGTAAAGAAAACAATGGCCAAACATGCTTTTTCAATTAGGGAATAATTCAACTCATAGCCAATAAGAGTTTTACTGAGATAGTAAATTGCTCACTCTTTGTCGGTGTCATCTAATTGTGCCAGGAGGGCTCCCAACCCAACCTCTATAGTAGATATGTACAAAATCAAAGGGAGACCAATAGTAAGTGGTACCAACACTGGTGGAATAGCCAAATAAGCTTTCAGTTTCTCAAATGCATTTTGACACAAACAATCCCACTGAAACTTGATATTCTTGCGCAGAAGATGGGAGAATGGATGCACTTTGTCAGCCAGCTGTGACTTGAATTGTTTGATTGATTGTAGTTTGCCTTGTAAACTATGTAATTGCTTCAATGTTTTGGGTGGTGGCATCTCTAATATTTCTTTCACTTTCTTTGGATCAACTTCTATTCCATGACATGATACAATGTATCCCAATAGCTTACCAGATTGTACCCCAAAGACACACTTTTTGGGATTTAGCCTAAGCTTATATTTCTCCAATCACTCAAAGATGGTGGTAAGGATAGGAATATGTGATTCCCTTGTTTTGGATTTGCCTAAAAGATCATCCACATAATCTTCCATGATGACATGCAAAAGGTCATGAAAGATGGTAGTCACTGCTCGTTGATAAGTGGCTCTGGCATTTTTAAGACCAAAAGGCATCACTTGATAATAGAAAGTGCCCCAAGGGTTTGTAAATGTAGTCTTGTGCTGGTCTTCTGGTGCTATCCTGATCTGATTATAACCTGAGAATCTGTCCATAAGTGACAACATTTCATGTCCTGCCGTTAAATCCACTATAATGTCAATATTAGGGAGTGGAAAATCATCCTTGGGACATGAAAGGTTGAGGTCTCTGAAATCAGTGCAGATACGAATGCCCCCAGTAGGCTTACCTACTAGTATAATATTAGAAACCCATTCAGGATAGTCAATTGGTCTGATGACCTCAACATCCAACATCTTCTGAAGCTCTACTTTGACTACCAATGCAACTTGAGAATGCATCTTGCGAAACTTCTGTTTGACAGGTTTTGCATTTGGATCTACCACAAGATGATGCATGACAAGATCTATATCAAGCCCAGTCATGTCTTTGTAAGTCTAGGCAAAGTTGATTTTGTGCTTATGTAAAAATGCTGTCATGTCTTTCTTTTCTTGAGCACTGAGAGAAGCTGCAATGTAAGTGATATGTGGATTTTCTTCTGTGCTGAGGTTGATTGGAATGGTATCTTCAATGATCATAGAGGACACTTATAGTTCTAATGATATAAAAGGAAATTCAATCTCTCCCTCCTCTAGTGCCTCAGAAAGGTTTTCACTAGAGGAATCATCCTTTATTTTGTCTTTTTCTTCATCCTTAGGTGCCTGCGGGAGGTTTTCACCAGAGGATGTATTTTCATTTTTTTGATTTTTATTTTCTTTTCCATTTTTATGACAGAGAGAGTTGAATTGGATACCAAAGTAGGCTTTTTCACTATAGTGTATATGATGTTCATGTTCTCTAAGATTATTAAGTCCAAAGAGGGCTAAAACTTCCTCATCCGAATCGCATATATCCAAAGCTGGTGGTGAGTCTTGCTGATCCCAGTTAATTAATTCAGGGTTTGTGAGGGGTAAACGAGGGGATGAAAGGTCATCTTGGGTAATAGTGAGAACATGGTGATTTTCAGTTAGGTCATCTTCGATGTATTGGAAAGGAATTTCAAAGAACTCTTCCTTAGTGTCTGATTATGAGGCAGCTAAACAATAATCCTTAGCAAAGTTAGTCTTAGTTTCTACGGAACCCAATCCATGTCCTTTAGGATAACCATTAGCTTTTATGATCTTCTTCTTTCCTATTTCATTAGCTCCAAGACCAGTACCATGATATCCCATGTGTTCAACAATGGGAGTAACTTTAGGATACTTTCCTTTGGGGAAAGTTACAGGTCGTTCTTCTTCATCATTATAGAGCCAATCAAGGACACTATATTCCATGTGTTCATATGATAAGGACCCCCAATGT
>MU227218.1:1078222-1100007 GCA_018584345.1 Thuja plicata
ATGGTGATGGTCTCCCATAAGACTTTGGAGACAAGGGGAGTTTCCCAATACATAAGGCACTTTCAAATTTATACTCTCCCATACCTTGGTCTGTAAATGTTGCCTTTGCTTCAGATGAGGAGGGTTTGTCTTCAGTAGATTTGTTCTCAGTGACTTTTTCTTTTCCTTTGGGTTCCTCAGTTGATGTTTCTGATGTCTTTTCTAAACCAGGGGTTTCTTGATTGGAGTGTTGGCCAAATTCATTCAACGGAGAGTAATTAGCTTGTTTGCCTTCCAATCTTTTGCAATATTGAAAGGGCTCAGGATCTCCAGGAATTGTGATTTCTCTACCATGATGTGGGAACTTCAGACACTGATGATAGGTAGAGGGTACACCGTTGATAGTGTGTATCCAAGGATGTCCTAGAAAGATGTTATAAGGTAGATCTAGATCTAGTACATGGAAACCAGTTTCAATCAGGGCCGGGCCCACTTGCAAGGGTAATGTGATCAAACCCTTGCTTTCTCGTTCTCTATCATCATAAGATTTTATTGTAATTCTCTTGTTTGCATCAATTAGGTCCTTAGAAAGACCAATGCTACATATCATTTTCAATGTGCACAAATTTAGGCCAGATCCACCATCTATAAGGATTCTTTTGACTCTTGTGGAGCAGATTTTGCCTTCTATATGGAGGGATTTATTATGATGAGGATTGGGACCAGTAAAGATTTGATTTGATTATGATCTAATGCTCCAAAGGAAGGATGATGATGGAAGAAGTGGAAGAATGATCCAGAAGCCAGGTGTTACCTAATCGTATTGTTCAAGTGTGACAAAAGCTCTGTTGAGTGAAAACTTGGCCATGAATTTGCAAACGTTATTGTTGTAGATGATCTTGTCAAGTTTCTCACGATGTTCAATACCTTGTTTGATGGATGTGGCAATGTGTTAGAATTCCTTGGATTTACAAGTGGTTTCCTTTTGCTCTCTAAGGACTGGAGATGTAGGAAGTTTGACCTTCTTGTGCTTCTTAAAACTGGTGATGTCATGAAAAAATTGATTTTGGCCAATTTTTGCAACTCACTATTTTGAAGTGGAGATGACAGTCTCAGACGCAGACGGTGATCTTCACAGATGGTAGATCCAGAGCAGAGATGGCTGACTGAGACTAAGGTAGTGTGTTAAAATTCGGGGCAGATTTTTGATGTTCAGTCTAATTTTGGGTAATTTGTTCGATGGCAAGAACTGATTTTAAGAACAAGCAAACCAGAAAGAAACAAACACACGTCTCAAAAAAATCTAATAAGGGACAAAGCAACCTTGAGGGATACCATCAAATGTGATATTAAGGGATCTTATTTTAGCTTTGTAATATTTTGATTGTGTATGTTCAAGTGATTCTTTCAAACCACTTATGTTTTTACTGGGTCTAGCACATTGAAAGATAGTTCAAATAGTAGCTACCTTAGGAATTTGGCTTCACATGAAATATTATAGGCCCATTTCTTGGTAGTCCTTCAGCTCACACAACATGTCACCCCTAGAAGGGCGCTCGTGTTTTTACCTTTTGCCAGGTATTATTGCCGTGCTACGAAGATCTCTTTCACAACACAATACCCTGGGACACGCATGATGGGAATCTTGGGGGGAGATTATTCCCTCCCCTTGCACTATAATAAATCACTGTTCAGAGGTTAATTGGGTAGGCTACTACTTTATTGTTGCTAGTGAGGTTTTGTGGCGTCCCTGCAATCGGTTTGTACGATGTGAGACACTTAAGTCTCTAGTTCAACCATGCCAGTATGCTAAGGATATTCACTCAGTATGGACTACCATTAAACACGACCCGCTCGAGCTTGAAGGGATAAAGAGGACCTTTGGGTCACACTTTATTTCTATACCAGCTGAAGGGATTACCAGTTTGAGGTCGTCCTCTAAAGGGGAAGTGCTCCCTCTAGACAGGCCTCTCTGGAGGCTTGATTAAGCTAAGCTTTCTCTTCACCCAAGATCCACGAAGGCGAGGGGAGAGGATATGGCTATAGTTTAATCAAAGCATCACTTAATTTAAAGGGTTTTAATGAATGACAAATAGCTCGAAAGAAGTGTTGAGAAACACTTCTTCAACACACCAAGAAGAGTTCATTTCCAAATGAAACCTAATTAAACAACTAAGTGTTTTCTACCTAAGCAAAAGACACAATAGTATGGTTAATCATTCATGTTCAATTTATTTCCCACTCAGCAAAAAAAAAAACTTAGAAAGTGTGTTCATTCGCCTTATGTCATTCAAGAATTGTGAGATTTATTCCCTTTACATTCAAGATTGAGTGAGGTTCATTTTTAAGCAACATACATTCTAAGAAAAGTGATTAAACATACAAGTTCATTAAATTATATCCTTCATAAAATCGATCACAAAACCTGCATGCACTGGTTAGTAGTTTGGAATGTCAAATGTGTTAAAAAACACAAAACTAAAAAAAAATAGGCGCAGTAGGCAAATTATCGCAGACGGTGATCTGCGCAGATGGTAATCTACGCAGACGGCGATCTGCGGAAACGACGGAATACCTGCGCAGACGAAAAAAATAGACATTTAGATTTTTATAAAAAATAAACAGACCTATTAAAACTAAGAAATAGTGCTTTTATCAAATTTGTTAGCATTTAACCCTTAAAAATTTTATCTTTGTCAAAAACCAGAGAGTTAAAAATACTGAAAATTAATAAAAAATAGTTTTAAACCATAGTTTAATAAATTCATTTTCAGACAAGCGGAGACGACGAAGATGATGCGCAGATGATCGAGTTTCGCAGCCGATCGAGTTGCAGAGATGGTGATATGCAGAGACGGCGACTCTAGAGCGGAGACAGGTCTACGTTAGAGTTCTCTGAACTACAAAAAATCTGTAAAAAATGTTAGAAAATTAGGGACGTGGGTCCCACTGGGCGTGCCAAAATGTGTATGATGGAAACCTACCTATTGGGAGCACTCTCAGACATGCAAACGTTAGAGATATCAATCATTTAAACAACACTAACATGTCTAAAAAGCATATTTCAAAAATAATAATGGCTTCCATCATAACCTCCGATAAGCTAAACAAGGGCACCTAAGGCCTTGTTGACTTGCTCTTAGAGATGTTATGTGGGTGTGCTCTCCCAACACAATATCATAAATCCCACTATGATTGCATTAAAATGATGAGCTAATCACTCAAGATACAAGTATAAAGAACTTGCCTCAAGCTTTCACTATAAATGAAGATGCAAGCTTTTAAACTAGAATGATGATGCAAAATCTAACTAAGATGGTAAAACTAGATTCATTCCATATTAAACATAAGATGTGATATCTAGATTTAAATATTAAATAACATGAAAATGCACTAATGATTACTATGAAATGCTAAATTGCTTAAGAAATCCTAGAAACAAACTAGCATGATAACAATGCATAAAATGAGAGATGATTTGCTCTTGAGAAAGGCCTCTATTTATAGAGTTTTTGGAGGAGAGAGAGGGCTTGGATGAGGTGGATCTCATGTGGCATCCACATAGGTGCCACATGAGGGACACATACGCCATGCAAGAGGCCCACTTTTCTCACACATGTGTGAGCAACTTTGGATGTGATGGGTCAAAGTGTACTTAAAGTACACATGTGAAGGATCTTGTAAGAAGGTGTAAGAGTTTTAGCCCAATGAAACACTTTTAGAAAGTGTAAGAAGGTGTCATCATAGGTGTAAGAAACCTTGTTGGCACCAAATAAGGATTATTTGGAAAAGTGAATTTTTAAAAATTTGCTCACACATGTGTGAGCAAATAATTAGGATTAATTATTGTAGGAATCAAGAAATTAGCTTAATTAACCTTAGTTAATTAATGAATAGGTTTATTTGGTGAGAGTGATGTGAGGTAGGGTAGGATCTAGGTTCAAATTAGCTTAATCCAAATTAATTTAGATTAATTGTGGTTTAGTAGAATTTAAGTCATGTAAAGGAATAAATAAATTAAAAATTTATTTAAAGGGGATTAATGAGGGATAATGTATTAAATAAGATTTAATACATTAAAAGGGGTAGTATTTAAATTAAATTCAAATACTAAGGAGAATGAATCATATTTAATTAAATAGAAGAATATAACAAATATAATTAATTAAACTTAACTATAATGTTATAGGAATATTAATTAAATTAATATAAGGACGATTTTGGACGTCTACACAAAGGTGCGTCATCTTGCAAGGGTGAATAAACTAATCAATCTACAAGGACTTGTCTTTTAATAGCCCTTCTATCCACATACTCAATATCAAATTTGCTTAGAATCATGACCCACTTTGCTAGCCTTCCTATTAATGCTATTTTGCTTAAGAGATATTAAGAGGATCTATCTTTGCAATAAGTTTTACTGTGTGTGACAAAATATAATGTCTCAATTTTTGTGATGCAAAGACAATTGCTAAGAAATTTTTTTTAATTATACTGTAATTGAGTTCATAAGACACCAGAGTCCTTCTGATATAGTAGATTGCTCTTTCCTTTTTAATTTCATCTTCTTGAGTCAACAATACTCCCAACGATGTAGCCATAGCTGAGATATATAGGAGTAATGGATTTCCATGAAAAGGTTCTATGAGAATAGGAGAAGCAGCCAAGTAATCCTTTAATTATTTGAAGTTGTTTTCACAATGTTCATCCCATTTGAAGGTAACACCTGTATGCAACAGTTTAGTAAAAGGTTGTGCTCTGTCTGCTAGTTGTGACATAAATCTCCTGATGGATTGGAGTCTTCCTTGAAGCGTCCTCATTTGACTAATATTGCGTGGAGGTGACATTTCCAATATAGCTTTTACTTTTTTAGGGTCCACCTTAATTCCTTTTGCTGATACAAAAATCCTAGGAGCTTCCCTGATTGGACTCCAAAGGCACATTTATTTGGATTAAGCCTGAGTTGAAATTGTTCCATGTGATCTAGTATCTTTCTTAGGTCTTCAATATGATTAGTCCTTGTTTTTTACTTGGCTAAGGTATTTTCCACATAGTCCTCCATGTTTTTGTGTATCATATCATGGAAAATAATTGTCATAGCTCTTTGGTATGTAGCGCCAACATTCTTTAATCCAAATGGCATGACATTTCAGAAAAATGTCCCCCATGTGCATGTGAATGCTATCTTCTCTTTGTCCTCGGGAGCAATCTTAATTTGGTTATAGCCCGAGAATCCATCCATGAGTGAGTACATATGATAACCTGCTATTAGATCTATAATCATATCAATGTTCAGCAGTGAAAAATCATCTTTAGGACATTATTTGTTTAAGTCTCTAAATTCTATGCAAATCCTTATAGATTTATCTATTTTTGATACTGGTACCACGTTAGAAATCCATCTTGCATAAGAGATGACTCTTATGAATCCATCTTTCAATAGTTTTTCTAGCTCTACTTTTACCATTAATGCAACATGTGGATACATATTTCTTAATTTTTGTTTCACAGGTTTGATCCCAGGAGCTATAGATAAATGATGCATTATTAATCTACGATCAAGTCCAGGCATATTAGTGTAAGACCATACAAAGTTGATCTTTTTTCTCTGTCAAGAACTCAGTGAATTGTATCTTTTCCTCTTCTGTTAAGGACTGTGCTAGGTGAAAAAATTGATGAGCTTTGGATGTTCCCAAGTTAACTGGTTGTGTTGGTTCTATAAAAAATAAAGATCTTTCTTGAAAGTGCTCAGGGATGATATCAATAATCTCATCTTTTGGTGCCTTTTGGAGGTTTTCACCATCAAATATGTCTTTTATTTTTACCTTTTTAGAATCTGATCTGCCACAACGTGGTTTTCACCATCAGTTCTTTTCTTATTTTTATTTTTCAATTTTTGACTAAGAAACATGATATCCTCCTCTGTCATGTTCACGCTCCTTGCATTGGTGGAAGAAGGATAACGTTCACAAGCATTTAGGTAATAGGCCAAAGTGTAGTCATTAGGGAAGTTCATGAGAGGGGTAGGATCTAAATTAGTCCAATCAATTAGGTTAAGGTTTATCAAGGATAATGATTCAGATTTTGGTAGGGACAACATCGCTTCAGCATCAAAACTATTAACTGATAAGATATGTTATGTTAAGTCAACTTCTACAATGTTTAGATCATCAAGATTTAAATCGTCATTAATAGGGTCATTGTTAGTAATATGCGGACCTAACTCTAGTGACTCATTAGTTGAGATTTATTCTTCTTCTCTCATCAAAATGGAACTCATTGCTTGTATTCTTAGAATGTCCTCTAGACCTAGTAAAACACCAGTATTGCCATCAAAATTCCTAGGAAGTAGTATCTCATCTGATTCTAGAACAACAAAAGTGTTAAGGGAAGTGTTAGAAATCTCTCCTCTCTCCAATAGAGATCCAAATTTGTGAATTACATATACCTCAATGTCCATAGTAGCATCAGATAGCACATCCCATTCATAATCATGTGAGTCAGTTATTTTGTCATAAGATCTATTTAGAAACTCAACAATAGTTACCTAATGTACCCTATTAGCCACTTGTAAATCAAAGTGAGTTAAATCTAGGACATGTGAAATTGTGACCAACTGCCCCTAGTTAGGATGTAAATCTTTTTGTTGGTGTATTTCTTTAGGAGTTTCTATTATCAGTAGGACTTTTGGAGAGTTTTGTATTATTTCCTCTACTTCTTGGATAGAATCTTGTGACAATAAAAGGAACACGAGTCTCTTGTTGTTCTACAAAAGTAGGTACATATCTTTATCCTTGATATTCAAGATACTCTGTACCAATATGAAATAATCTCTCATAGGTTCACCATCTCTTGAAGTAGGGTTTTCAGAATTGTTATTGAAACCAAATCCTATTTTGTCTTTGGTGTTTCTAAATTCCATGTGAATAGGTTCAACAAGTCCTTTTCCTTTATCTCCTAAAGGTCCCTTACCTTTATATCCCATTTGTTTGAGAAGGTGATATCCTTTACCATACTTTTCTAGGGATATCTCCACATGTTTTACCTCATTTTGTTTTGGTTCTCCTTTGTAGAGCCAAGCCAAGACTGCTTTATATTCTTTTTCATCCTCTTGAGAAGTAGAGGCTCTAACCATACTAGTTGCTTTATGAATGTCTTGTTCTTTTGATGCTATAGGTGTGAAAGATGAGGATGGTTTCGTATAAGATCTTGGAGACAATGAAAGTTTTGTTAATGACAGAGTCATGTCTAGCTTGTATTCTCCCATATCGGTTTCTTCAAATTTTAGTGTCTTTCCAAAGATTCTCATCACCATATCTTTAGACGTTTCAGGTACAGATTCTTTTGGGAATTTCTTATTATGAGGAACCATAATATCTACTTTGACTTTGCTACAAGTATAGCTTGTGTCTAAAAAAATTGTTACTTCCACCCCATTATGTGGGAATTTCATGAATTGGTGGTAAGTAGAGGGTACTTCTTGCATTTCATGTATCCAAGGTCTCCCTAGTAAAATGTTATAGGAAAATGGTAGATCAAGAACTTGACAGATTATATTTTGTTCAATTGGTCCTATTCTGATTGGTAGAACAATGAGTCCTTTGGACAACCTTTCTTCTTCATCATAATCTTTGATAGTTATCTTACTCCTTGAGTTAATGGTTTGTTCTGAAAGTCCCAAATTCTTTATTCGATTGAGAGTGCATATGTTCAACCCTGCGCCTCCATATATCAATACACATCTGACATATGATTTGTGAATCAAGACTTCAATGTGTAGGGGTTGGTTATGCGGATGAGTCAATGAATTGCCATCTTCTTCTGAAAAAGATAGGTAATATGGAGTTGAGATATGATTAACCATTGCCTGGAATTTGTCTACATCAATGTCTTTTGGAACATTTTCCAAATGTAGGGCTTGTTCAAGAACTTCCCTATGCACTGAGGAGATCTTTAGCAACTCAAATATAGAAATCTGAGCTGTGGTTCTTTTTTGTTGATCTACCAAGTTATAATTTGTAGATGGGATTGTAACCATTTTTCTTGCTACTACTGGTTTGAGAATTGTGACAATTGGTGTTTTGGAAGATGTCGCTTGTTTGGATGAGGATTGTGCTCCTTTGATCATGACTTATGCTTGAATTTGAGTCACCATGTTTGATTGTATGGATGTGTCTTTAGCACCTTTAATAGTGATCACATTGATCGATTTGTATTTAATGTCCAACATGTTGATCACATTATCATTATTGGAGTAGGTGTAATTTACTTCATTGCCTTTTCCTTTGGAAGCTTCCCCTTTTTCATAGTTAGGGAATGGTTTGTTAAATGCCGTATGGTCTTCATTGGTGGTGTGTCCTTCCACTTTGATTTTACCTCCTTCAATAAGGTTTTGTATAATTCATTTAAGATCAACACAGTTATTAGTCTTATGTCCATTTATTTTATGAAAGACACAATAAGAATTGTCATCTCATCATCTTGGTTTAACTTTTGGTTCCCATGGTTTTGAATCGGGAATTGTGAGGAATTTATTATCCAAGAGTGCCTTCAAAACTATCTCAAGAGGTTCTCCCAATGGAGTGAATGTTCTTTGAGGTCTAGTCCATGGTTTTCTCTTGTTATTCTCATTGCTTGCTTTTGTTATTGTAGTTATTACCTTAGCCTCTTTGTTCGCTTGTAAGCTGTTCGTTAGATTGAACACCACTGGTTTAAGACTAGCATTAGATGCATCTACCAATCCATAATTAACAACATTCTTGTTTTGTTTCTGCCATTTAGGCTTGTTGTTGTATTTGGTAGATTTGTTATCACTTTGGAGTGTGATTTCTCCTTTATTAATCATGACATCTTCAACACGGATAGCATTCTTGATCATCCTATCAAAGCTTGGTGAATCTTGCATTTGCAATGCATAAGTTCATTTCGGGTACCAAGTTGTTAATACATATTTCCATCTTTTCTGATTTGGGTATTTCTCTTGAGTACCTAGCAAAGATTTTCCGCCACCTTTGTAAAAAGTGTGTAAAAGATTCATCGATTCTTTGCTTTGTGTTACATAGGTCCATCATTGTTATGTTATGTTGTATATTATAGGAGTAATGTTGGACAAAACATTGAATTAACTCCTCAAAAGACTTCACACTTGGTGTGATATTGGAGAACCACTCCATAGCATTTTTGCCTGAACTTATCAGAACTAGCCTCATTAGGTATGTAGGTTCATGCATGTACTCAATGCTTAGAGCACAAAGCTCTCTCACATGGTCATGTGTATTAGTTTTTTCCATGTGCTTGTCATATTTTGGACTTTCCATGTTGGGAGGAAATGGAACCATGTTGATACTGTAAGATTTAAGAAATACAAATCCACAGAACACCAAGAATACCTGCATGCAAATAACCTATTACAAGAGAGAAGCATAAGAAGGAAAAAGTAGAATTCAGAAGTTACTCAAAATGTGAGAGAAAAATTATAATCCGAGTTAATGAAAAAAGAATTAAAAGGTTCAACCTATAAAGGTGAAAAAAACCCTAAAGCCTAAAAAATCTAGGTTGCACATTAGTAATTAATAAAAGAATTAATTATTAATGCACCTAAGAGAAAGCTTAAGTACTAAAGAGTAATAAAAAAACTTAACTAATTAAATCAACATGATTTAATTAATAAGTGATTACTCTAACACCCCCCTTAAGCTAAGCACAGGGGGAAAGCTAACCTAGCACAACTAAGAAAGCAAGAAATGGGTCCCGACAACAAGGCCTAATCAGGTACCCAATACAAGAAAAATCTCTGTAAATTAGAGACAAAGAAGAAAACCCAATGGGAAAAAACCCTCTCCAAAAAGAGATAGAAAAATGCAAAAAAAAATGGCTCAAGAGACTCTCTCAAGACCATAAGTACAACCAACCCCCCCGTGAGAGAGGGATGAGACATAAAAGTCCCCCCAAAATGAAGAAACTCCTATCACAATGGTAGATGCCTGATGTAGAATCCAAAAGGATATCCTAAAGTGACAAATGATATTCCTCCCCTTGGGAAGAAACAGATCCAAAGGATGATGTCAAAGAAACCCTATGAAGAGTGATGAGCCAATTTGACTCAAGATGTGTGCCATGATCGGATGTTGAAGAATCTCTCTATCTGAATTGAAACAAATGATGCCAAATCCAAAATGATGTGGAGAATCCTAAAATACAACCGCTGAATGCACTGATAATGGTGGGTGAACAGTGATAACCTGACTGTCAAGGTAGAGGAGATGAATGTATTCAAAATAATCCTCCAAATCTACAATATAAGACACAACAAACAAGAAGGATATGTCTGCAAGATAAGAGTCCAAAGTAGCTATATTTGGAAGGTGAATGATGCCTTGTTTCACTAAATTAGGAACAATAGGAGATGTAGATGAAGTCTTAGTCTGAAGAGTAGGAACTATGAGACAAGCCTCTAATCCATCATAAGATGTAAGGGTGTCTAAACACTCAAGCCCCTCTAAAGTATCATGGTCAAAGGGTGTATTATCTCTCCAAGCAATGGATATGAGACAATCTAAAGTAGGATTCTCTAGGAATGGAGAGAGATTAGGGTCTCCATAGATATCCCAAAGATGTGTCCAAAGTGGGTGAGGAAAATCAATGTCCAATATAGCCAACACAGTGTCATGATCAACACTAGACAATATAAGTCCTACTATGTGATCTCTAATAATATCCCATGCTAATTTTCCCTCTGAAGTGGTTGGTTTAGGTATGAGATCATACAAATAAGGAAAAAAATTAAGCCACCTATAATGTGTAAGTATACCCTTTTCCCATGACTCATAATTACCCCGTTCTAAAATAACAACTGAAGGATGCATAGAAAAACCCATGATAACTCTTTAAATGAAAAACAAACTAAGAATTCTGACCTTACTGCATTTAGATCAAAACCTGGTGCAAGGAGGAGGAAAATGAAAGCCACAACTTTGATGCTTAAAATAGGTACTCAAACAGCCAAATATGCATACTAAACTTGCAAGAGGAGAACTGGCTCAGAAAGAGCTTTCCAACGGTATATGACACTTTGAATTTCAACCCTGTATGCTCAAGATATGGCCAAAACACTGAAGGCTGCCCTTTTTGAAGAAGTGTCAAAACTGTGTGACGGTTTCATAACCGTCAAATTTAATCACCATATGTGACCTGCGGCCGCTGACATCACTGCCTACATATGCATACGTTACTTCACATGAAGGTACTTTTGAAAAGGTAGCACCTTTTCCTTTGTTTGTAAAAAGATTTTTTCCAACAAACATTTGGAAACATTGTTTTTTTTGAAAAAAAACTTTGTAAAAAAACAAAAAACTGCTATTTTTTTAAATTTTTTATTTTTTTGAACATTTTTCTCCTTGAAATTTGTGTCGTACAGCCTAGGAGAGAGAATTTTTTTCCCAGAGGTCACTGTAGAAAAAAATGGCAAACTTTATATGAAAAAGTAATCTCCTGGGCCTTTTGAGCGCGATGGTGAGGTCTGTTTGGGCTCAAAATGCACCAAAAAAATGTGCTTCTTTCAGATTGAAGAGAAAACCCTAAAAGATGCATTTTTCACCCTCGAATCACTACTTCAAAAAAACCAGACTAGGTAGCAGCAGTGTGGCTCTGATACCATGTAGGATTTGAGAAATACAAATCCACAAAATGCCAAGAATACCTGCATGCAAATAACTTGTTACAGGAGAGAAGCAGAAGGAGGAAAAAGCTAAACTCAGAAGTTACTCAAAATGTGAGAGAAAAATTATAAACCGAGTTAATGAAAAAAGAATTACAAGGTTCAACCTATAAAGGTGAACAAAACCCTAAAGCCTACAAAATCTAGGCTGCACATTAATAATTAATAAAAGAATTAATTATTAATGCACCTAAGAGAAAGCTTAAGCACTAAAGAGTAATAAAACAACTTAACTAATTAAATCAACATGATTTAATTAATAAGTGATTACTCTAACAGATACTCTTATCAAAAGGGAATGGACATATGTGATCCAAACAGTATTTTTTTGTTGGTTTGACCTTTTCTTGTTTTAGTGTTGCAAGTTCGGCTTGCATCAAGGTCAATTGTTTGGTGAGAATAGAAATAGGTGTTGGTATCTCTTTCTCTTTTAGTCTTTCAACATCATAATCTTTAGGGAGTTTGACTCCAAGAGATGCTAGATGTAGGAAGTACTTCTCTTTGTCATGTAGTTCTTCTTCACTACTGCTATCTTGATCTTTTTGGTTTTGGTCATTGTTGTATTCCTCAAAATCTTTACTCCATTCTTGATGAGGAGCGCCCATTGCGAGTGAGTCTTGGTTGAATAGGAGATTATGAGATGTCTCTCCTTGATGATATTGTAGTAATATAGGAGGTACTTCCAATTTTTTAGCAAGATACTTGTTGCATCTTGTGTTAACCATGAAAGCTGGATCTCAAAGTTGTCAAAGTTTTCCAATAGTGTCAAATAGAGTCTCAAATTGTCCAAGTAAGTGTGTCCAAGTAGAATTTTGTTTGTGTTTGTTGCAAGTGAATGAATTCAGTGTTAGAGGGTTAGAATGCCTTGATAGTGAGCTGAGAATCAAGAGTTTTTGATAAATGGGTAGACCACACATTTTGAGACCAATTATGAGATTCCAAGAGAACATGCAAGGTAGAATCCTAATAAAGCTGTGAAACAACAATAGGTGGACCGACAAGAGCAATAGGACTAGATTGAAGAGCCAAAATGGTATCCAAAAGCACTAAATTTCTCTGAGAAACACTTGTGTAAGGGCCCACTATCTTAGATGTGGCACATTGAATGCAAGGTCTGATATGCCAGATGCAAGCTTCTGCTAAACCATGCGAGCTTTGATTCCCTGGATGTGAGCAAGTTCCATGAAAGTGAGTCAGGAATTACCAAAAATGATGCAATACCCTAAATGTGAGAAAGTGCAACTAAATGCGAGCCTTGACATACCAAAAATGATCCTCTAATGGTTTTGATATTTTTGTCAGATTTGTCTTGAAATGCATGAAATTTGTTTGACAACAGAGGTTTTCTGAGATTTTTCCAATGAGTTGTAAATAACATGTATGTCAGGGAATGAAAATTATTGCTTATTTTTGGAGTTATCTTTTTAATGAGTTTTTTTTTGGGCACATGAAGCAATGTTCTTTTGTTAAGGGGATCAAACACTTTCCCTATTTCCTAGTTTCTAAGCATAGAATGAAAATCTTTGCTCGTAGACTTAGGTACACACTCACATGCTAATTAGAATATGACCATCTCCAAGCACGCAATGACTCTAGTCATGATGTCATATTAGCTGACTCCAAATGCAAGTGAGGGCATAAAATGATGAGTATCTTGGGGCAATTATTATTTGCCTTGCACAAAGATTATCACCCTTTCAGAGATGAATAGGGTTTGTTAGACTACAAGTGTTTATTATTTTGGGGCATCCGTTTGTGGGACTAAGATAAGGAGACCCTATCTCTCCATTCCTCTTTATTATAATGACAAAAGAATTAGGTAGAATGATATCTAAAGCTAGAGAAGAAGGCTAGATTCAAGGGATCATAATTACTAATGGCTTAGAACCTACAACCCATCAACAATTTGTTGATGATATAATGATTTACAAAAAAGGAAGTATAGATGAAGCTAGTGCATTTAAGACCATTCTCAACTCCTACACTAAGGATTCAGGTCAAGAGATCAATGCAAAAAAATTAGAAGTTTTTTTTTTTCATACTAATCCCAACATAGAAAAGGAAATATGTAGGATCGTGAAGTTTAAAGAAGGGGAGCTTCCATGCAAATAGCTAGGCTTACCAATGGATAAAGATAATAGATCCAAGGAAATTTGGGATCATATTATCTCAAAGATCAAGAAAAAGACTGAATCCTAGAAAGGGAAATGATTATCCTCACCAGGGAAAGAAACCATGTTAAAATCAGTTCTCTCTGCAATACCCATATATCAACTATCTTGCATGAACTTACTAGTAGAGAAACAAGAGGAAATTAATAGGAGTCTTAGAAATTTCTTTTGGAAAGGAACAAAAGACAAGAAGATGATGGCCTTAGTTGCTTGGGACAAAGTATGTAGACTGAAAGAGGAAGGTGGATTGGGGTTAACAAATATCAAAGAGAAAAGTAAGGCACTAGGAGCTAAGTTGATATGAAGAATGTATAGAAACACAAATATAAAATAGGTAATAATCCTAAGAAATAAATATATAAAAGGAATGGACTCTAAAAATTTGTTTAGAATGGTCAACCCTTCGAGGGGGTCCTGAATATGGAATTTTATGATGGATTGTAGGAAACTTATTTTGGAAAAGCTAACATGGAGCCTAGGTGATGGAAGAAGCTTTATTTTGGGATGACTCATGGGGAGGTTATGAGGTGGTAGGAAGTATTGGAAAAATGGTCAGCACTCCCCTCAATATTCATGACAAGGGACTAACCACCTCCTATGGATTATATATGTCTAGTGGTTGTATTGGGCATTGAAAGGTTGATCTTTTAGTGTAACGAAAACCAGGCTTGTAACAGGTGGTATCAAAGCTTGGTTATAGGTTTGAATCCCCTCAGGAAATGATGAGGGGTAGATTGTTGGAAAAATGACAAGTTCTCCCCTAGGGATTTGTGACAAGGGAATAACTGCCTCCTGTGGATTCTATAAGTCTAGTGGTTGTATCGAGTATTGAAAGGTTGATCTTTTGGTGCAATGACAACCACACTTGTAAAAAAAAGTATGTACAATTTTGAAAATTCTCAAAGAATATTATAAATCCAATGGGGGAAATATGTCAAGGACTACATTGAATCTCCCAATGAAAATGTGACTCTGGGTTGGAATTAGATGTCATTAGATAACGTGAATATCCCTGAGAATGAAAAACAAAATCTAACCGAGATCCTTCACAATAGAAGAATATCCTTTAAAAATGAGAATGATAGGCTGGTATGGGATGCATCCAAATTAGGAAATTATAACACTAAATATGGCTACACTATATTGATTAAGAAACAACTTAGGCCAAAGACTGATCTCCCCCTTAGACTATGATGGGATAAGAATTGTCTTCCAACAGAAAGATTATTCTCATGGATAGCCTTAGAAAAGAAAATACTTACAACAGAGAGGTTCACAAAGAAGGATTATGAAGGACCAAGTAGATGCCCCACTATTTGAAAATGAGCAGGTATCAACAGATCATATCTTTCTCAATTGTAACTTCTCAAAAAAATGTTGGCAGTGGTTATGCTGGAAATTGGGTTGTACAACAAATCTTCCCAATAACATACTAGGAATTTTCCAATGGTGGCCCAACACACATAAACAAAGCCTCTTTAACATGCTATATACAATTATCCCCTCTATCATGATATGAGAATTGTGGAAGGAAAGGAATAGACATATATTTAAGGATAAGAAAATGACTTGTAAACAACTTATTAATAAAATTGAAGCAGTAATTATTAAAAAAATTAACAGTAGGATCTATAATAATTCCAAGGAAGAAGCCAACATTCCATATTGGGATGAAAAAATGTGAGGTAGATAGATTGGTTTAAAACTACCCCCCTTTATAGGATTCAAAAATCTCAACAAAATACAAAAGAGACAAGAATGCATTTGGCAACCTCCCAAAAAGGATGGTTCAAGCTAAACTTTGGTGGGGCCTCTAGGGGCCATCTTGAGGTGGCATGATTAGGCTATGTAGTCTTGAATTGGAAGAGTCAAGAGATAGCCACAGTTTCCAAACCATTAGGCAAAGCATCTAATAATATGGTAGAACTCTCTGCTTTGATTGGAGGACTTGGAGTTTGTAGAAATTTGGAGATTAATAAGTAGAAATTGAAGGTGACTCAACCATAATTATAAATGCCTTAAGAAAAGGAAATATGAAAAACTTGAAATTGAACTCCTTACTATCCATTTCCCTTGATATAATAACATGTTTCATAAAATGCACTTTTAATCACATATACATAGAGGGTAACTCAATGGATGATAAACTAGCTAATGAAGGAGAAGACAAAGTTTTTCAGTTAATATTTGCAACTTATGAAATCCTCTAGAGCTAATAAGTTTTTATATATCGATAAATAGTAAGGTATACATATATATCCACACAAGTATAGACGCACACACACACACACACATGTAGGAATATATAGATATATATTTGAATATACATAAGTATCTATGTGTGTATATATACATATATGGATATATACTTAGTTATATAGACGTAGCCATTCCTTCTTTATAAGTATACTTGGGTAGATACATTTCATATTGTATGACTTACAAGGCCGGTATATACATACTTATGTGGGTAGTCTTTATTCTTATTTTCATTGCCTCACTACTTTAGGCCACATCCAACTTTTTTTTATCTTAAGGTCATAATCAATAGCCGATGTCATATCATTATGAATAAGACAACTATCTTTATGGAAGCCATTTTTTTTGTTTAAAAGCTTGAAAATGTGGCTCTTTGACTCATGCAACTACTTATCATTATTATAGCTTCCTGTTGTATTATCTCAAAATGTCGATCACTCCCTCTATAAATCCATCATACCTCTAGCTTCTCATAATTGGGAACTAGAATGGATACACCAGTTCAATTATCCCACAATAAGAGGTAAATGGAACTCACATGGGCTATGATGGAGGATCATTTGCAAGGTATAGTGAGATTCTCTCATGACCTAGTTATTAGGAAAATTATGAGGATATATGGGGATGACCATGTCTTTAATAAAGACCGAACTAGGACTAATTCAAATATTGCATCAATGTTCTTGGTAGTTGCAATGTATTTTGAGAAAGATAGGGATGTGGCAATGAAAATTTGTGAAAGAATTTTCATTTGAGATATTTTGGTTGACCTTAATAGAATTTTAGAGAATATCTATGAAGACCTTACCATTCCCAAGCCTAGGCACTATGGGATAATTATGTGGAGAAATAAATTGGTTCCCAAATACCCTATTTTGGAGATTGAAGAATGGGATAGGTTTGAAAGGAGGAAACATACAATTACCCGTAACCTAAATTTCCTTCTCTGGTTATTCCATGTCAAAACACCTGATAATCCTCACTAGTTTGCTAAGTATCAGATTGAGGAAGGTGTAAACTGGTATGATGAGGTTGTTGACATCCCTAATGCTTCATTCTTAAATGATGATGTGGATAGTGAGGAAACAAATTGGGAGTCTAGTGGTAGAGAGAGGAAGAAGGGAAAATGAGGCGGGAAAGGCTTGACCAAAGACGATGATGACCACCCTAGGTCCAACATTGGTGATGGAGGTATCAAAAAAATGGAAAATGAATTAATATTTTAGACTAATGCCCTACCTTTGAGTTGGGCTATTTTGGTACTCATAATGGTTTGTTGGCTTAAGATAGTGTAGACTGTGATTTTTTGGCTTAAGTTTGATAAACTGATTATGGACAATTTGGATATTATGTTGTTGTAGCTTCTGTTGACTTTGGATAGATGTTCGGTTAGGCTTTCTCATCTTGGACAATTTTGATGAACTCATGATGGAAGTATGTAAATATTCAGCTTGTCTATATAGTATATATATCATAATGGACATTATTTGGGTGTCTTTGGTATTTAACTCCATGAAATGTTTTGCAAGAGTTGCTTCTATATGTATGTATGTATGACCATCAATATATATATATATATATATATATATATATATATATATATATTGATGCATATACATATGTGGTTATTGTAGTTTAATTGAGTAACATTGGACTCCCATCAATGAAGTATTTATGTGTCTCCTACGTGTTTATATGGTTGGGGGAATTATATGGACTTGTTATGCAGCCTACCCAGGTTATCTACTAGGCTGCTATGAGTTGCTCTATTTTTATATGGTATATCTCTCAATGATGTTTGCCAATATTTATATCACAATATGAGATAGCAATCTAGAATGGACATGATTAGTAAAAAAATAAAATTATGTTTTAAATATGAGACTAACTGAGTGGATGCAGTGCAGAGGTAAATTTGTAGAGATTCTTTTAGCAACTTACAAGTGGGAAAAGTATTCTTGTGAAGATGTGATAATGTTTCAGGTAGACAAGTTGTTTGGTAGTTGTTCTTGGTTGTCATACATATGTCAGAGGCTCAAAAAGAAAGGCAGAAAGACTTGAAAATAAAATGGAAGGAAGTGGGAGGCTAGTACATATATGAATCCTACATTTGGACAATGAACTACAACATGGATCAAAAGTGTCATAGTATCAGAGGCTATATGTTAAAGGATAATATCTTGAATCTGATTCATTCCAATGTATGATAAAAAAATTCTATATTGTAAAGCCAATGGGATTATGTTTGTAAATCAGAATACCTGGATTCTCATCAATAACTTGGGTATTACTGAACAATTGATTTTATTAAAAATAAATTGTGATATTATTATCACTATCCTATAATTTTTAGATGCAGGAAATTGTAAAATCATGAAAAACCAAACTTTTAAGTTTTGGGCAAGACCGAAGGTTTTATTAACTTAGTTCTTTCCTACCGGTGCCCATATTGAACCGAGTTTGTAAATTTTAAATTTAATAAAAATATTGGCTATGGTCTATTACCCATAAAAAAAGAAAAAAGACATACGAGTCCTTTTCAATTAAACTTATTGCAGTCATTACCCACATTACAAAAAATAGTGTACCATAATGAACATGTGTATAATCCTATAAAAACACATAACAATTCCTTATAAACAAAAAATATATTTTTAGATGATAATAAGGGAATTGATTTCCTACCAAAGTAACTTGAAATTCTAACTATAGACACCCTAAAATGGACATACTTACGACCTTACATTAAAACACTAATTTTCATATATTAATTAATGATTTTTTAATCATTAATTAATCATCAATTTCTTCTAAATATAAACCCCAAATCATTTTAATCATTTCCCCAATATTAATTAAATAATTAATTTTATTAAATTAATTAACCTTAATTACTTAAGATCAATTTCCTAAAGTTTAAATTTAAATATTTAAACTTATTAATTAATTCTTCTAATTAAATTAAATTTATTAAATTGATTAAATTTAAGTCAATAATTTAATTCTAAATAATAAAGAATTCAATTATCACTTGTTTCAATACTTTAATTATAAAAATCAATTAAATATTCAAATAAATCCTTTCTCAAAGTTCAAAAAGGTAGCTCATGATCAACTTTTCAGTTAACTAAACATTACCTCTTCTCTCCAAGTTGAAGAGGTGGAGCAAACTAGTTGCTTCTTAGTTAAAATAAAACATCACCCCTTCTCTCCAAGTTGAAGAGGTGGAGTTTACTGGTTTCTCCTTAGTTAAACTAAAACATTATCTCTTCTCTCCAAGTTGAAGAGGTGGAGTTTACTGGTTGCTCCTCAGTTAAACTAAAACATTATCTCTTCTCTCCAAGTTGAAGAGGTGGAGTTTACTGGTTGCTCCTCAGTTAACTAAAACATCACCTCTTCTCTCCTAGTTGAAGAGGTGGAGTTTACTGATTACTTCTCCAGTTCCTTTTGATCTCAACCATTCATTCTCTAATCTCTAGGATCAATCTCAACCATTCAAATAATTTTCCATATTCTATATAACCAACCCTTCACAACCACATGATTATCATACGAAGCATCAAAGCATTATTATGATCATAATCAATATTATTTTCTCGACACTCCCAAGTCATAGACACTGTCGATACCAATACTGAGCACCACACACAACATTTCAGAAGGATTAGAGAGAAGCAATAAAAGTCTCGAGCACTGTGGTTTGCATTCATTTATTTTCCTCTATCTTTGCTTGCTATTTTATTGTTTGTAGGTTCATTCTTAGTAAGTGATTGATTTCCCCATTGCAAATTGGTGCTACTAACCCTCGTTGTGGAGCATACAAAAAAAAACATACACATTTTGGTTAACCTGACATGAATCAAATTGCCCAATATTCGCTTGAAGATGAAAAACAAAATTTCATGGCCTCAGTCGTACGACCGTAGTTTATTTTTTCTTAATTTTTTTGATAAAGTTGTATTTTCACAATTGACAGAAGTTTTTCGCAGTTGACAAAACTTTGCCACAATTGACTGGTTTAATGCCGTAATTGATTTATGGGTTTCACAATTATTTTCTATAGTTTTCTGTCTTTGTTTTTGGTATTTTTCTATAATTGATCGATCTATTTCACAATTTCCAATAGATTACCGCAATTGACAAAATATTACCGCAATCGACAGTTGTTTACCACAATCGCCTGCCAAAATTTCTCATCTGACAGAATTATTTCATATTTAATAGAAGAATTTTACAATTGCTGTGTTTTATCAATTTATTAAATAGATTTGATTTGTTTCTCGATTTCTGTGTAGGAATGAGCAAATGACATATGGCCAAAAGGATAATCAAATGAACCCCAGGTTCTAGATCACTAAGGGAAGCTATAAGGAGAACCACTAACTATCACACACAACAAAGATAAATCTTGGCAATCACAGTAGATGATCAAAGCAGATATTTCAACAGGTATCTAGATTCTCTCAAGCGTTTTGTAGCTAAGTACAAAGTTACCATTAGCCTTAATAGTCTTAACAATCCTGGAGTTGCTGAATATTATTCATTTAATTGTTAGAAGATTTCGGTACTAATCACTTTTTGACAGCTTGTGGTGAGGAAACAATTTAATAAAGTAACATAAAATCATCTCATTTCTCTTTTTTGGTGCTTTAAAAATAAAAGTGTGCAAAAAATCATGAACTCACTTTTCTAAATTGGTGCTTAAAATTGACATGGTGGTTAACAATAGAACAAAGGCAAAAAAAGTGTTGAATTTGGTGCGTTAAAATTGGACAAGCAATCTTCATCTATTTTGGGTTTAAAATTGAACATGTGTGCATGTATGGATGATAGCTTAGTTCACACTTGAAATTCTGGTACTTAATTGATTAACCTTGTGTCTTGAGTCATTGGTGCGCTTGCACAAATATGTTAGATTAACAACCTTTATAGTTTTTTAGAAAGGCCTGCATGGGGAATGCACTTCTTCCTCGAAGAATGACCTTAAACTAGTAATCCTTCTGATTAGTATATAAACAAGATGCGAGCCAAGCTTGGGCGAGGTGTGTTGATGATATCCTAGATCAGGTGAAGTATCCCAAAGTAGTCATCATGCTCAACTAGGATCTTAAGTGAGTCACACACATACAAAGTGATTGGATAGACTCCATGGACCCTACTACAATCCATTAATTAAAGACCTACTTGTTTCACCTCTAAACAAGTGTCTTATTATAGTATAAGGGGTTGCAAAATTTCCTACCAAGATTCCCAACATATGTGTTCTAGGATATTGTGTTTATGAAAGATATATTCATTAGCATGACAATAATATCTGGCAATGGAAAAATCATGGGCACCTACGTCGTAGATCTTTGTGTCCTCATAGTGTGATGATTGCTGTGTGAGAAAACAAAAATCAAAGCATTGGGCCTATAATATTTCATCTTGAAGCCAAAATTGACCTAGATTAATTTGACTGTCTTTGTTTAGACCACGCGAAAAAATTGCAACTTTCAAGAGTTGTAGAACGTACACATTTTAGTCTTGGATCTGTTGGAATTATATTGGAATGATGTACTGAGAGGGGAGGGGTGAATCAGTACCTCTAAAACTTTTCTTGGTTATCCCATTAACCCTTAATCATCAGTTTGTAAATTATCTTATCTAACTGTTCATCT
>MU227218.1:1101042-1116263 GCA_018584345.1 Thuja plicata
TCCAAATTGGTTGATTCCTAAATTATATTTAATATAGGTCCTCTCCTACGGGTAAAGGCTTAAATTATGATTTAATTATCCTATGTAGGCCTCCTTAGAAGATTGTGCCCTAATTCCATATAAAAGGGAGCCTTCTCCTTTCATTTTCTCTAACCATCATTAAGCATTATCAAACTATCAACTAAGTGATAAGAGGTGATCAAGATTTTTCTCAAGCATCCATTATTCTCAAGCTCTCAAGGTGTTCAAGTCTTTTTCTCAAGCATTCAAGTGCTCCATTGAAGTTCAAGGATTCAAGCTTTCAAGCCTTTAAAGGGATTATGTGCAAACATTCAAGATTCATCATTCAAATCCTAGATCTAGCCATCATGGTGATGTGATCTTCCTTCAAGATCCTTGGTGCCTCTTCAAGACTCTTTCATCATCCTTCCAAGGTGGATTCCAAGCATACAATCATGAAGGTTTATGGTTTCTAAAGTCCATGCTTTCATATTTACATACTTGCTACATTTGAATTACAATTGCATATCTATTCAATATCATAGCTTCATTGTTAGATTCAATTCTACTACTTGCTAGCATTCTTATTTCAAATATTGATTTCAAGGTTAATTCCTAAATTGGGGTTTGACTAAGGAAAACCCCTCCCCAACAACAAATAAACATTTTTCTTGCAGGTATAGGTTCGGGACTATAGATCCGAGGCCAGATCTAGATACCCTTTTCAGATTTCTTTCGGACTGTGTGACCAGGGACACTTTCAGAGTTGAGCAGATCAAGTTGGCAAAAGTGGTACAGGTTTGACCTCTATTTTTATTATAGGTACAGGTTCGGGATTGAAGATCTGAGACCAGATCTGGATACCATTTTAAGTCTTCTTTTGGATAGCGTGAACAGGGACACTTTAAGATCTGTGTAGGATAGGGTTGGCATTTGTGGTATAGGGCCGACCTTTTTCATAAGAAAACATTGGAATGGAAAAGGATTTCTTGGTTTTGTCCGTCTCTGCGTTTCCTTTCCAGATCATACTTCAGATTTTCCAGAAACTGAGTATAGACCCCAGAAAACAACATTCTTTCATCTACAATATTTCAAGGTTAGTGCATTTCTCAGATCTTTTCAATTACAGTCATATATCATTTCTATATATATAATTAACAGAGTTTAAGGTATCTCTCTTGTTATTCTCCTTTCCAAATAGTTATTCATTTGTGTATTAGCCCTTCCTTGGGGTTGATCAATTTGGATCTCCCATTTGTGCATTTGAGGATGAAAAGGAATATCTTATCTTCTCCTTAATCACAACTGCAATATTCAATCAATCAAATTCAAGTAAGTGTAAAGTGGGGTTAAGGAAATCAACACAAATAACAATCAACCAAACTTTTACCCTTTACATTTTGGTAACATATCATCAACATCAACACTTCTCTCTATCCCCAAATCCATTTTTTTTATGCTATAGATATGTTTTAGATCTGTTAGGATGCTTTAAAACATTTACATAAATCTTTCTTGACCCTCAAGTTATGATTTAAAACAAATTAAAACTCTATAAATAGAATTACATTGCTTTATTCATCATTCAAAACTTAGATCCACTATTTGCGGGTTCTCTAACTGATTGTCGGTTCTGACAGTCGATTTTCTTTGTCATTGGTGTTCCTTTCTTGAATTGGTCATCGGGTATGCCTTTTCTGTTCCATCAGTTTTGTTCTCAAAATTGTGTCATCGGTGATGATCTCAATGTTATGTTATTGACCTGTCGGTGATGTCCTGTTCACTTCGTTGGTGCAACACTTGTCAGTGTTTGTTGGTCAATTCCATACTTAGTATTTTTCATGACCTCTGTGTTTTGTCGGGTATGCTTTCTATTTTTTGGTAATGCTTGTAGTCCGCTGGTAATGCTTGTACCGATGATCTCTGTCAATGTTTTTCACTAAGTTTACTAATGGCAAAATTAATGTCATCAGGATCTTCATAACATTTTGTCTATTGTGCTTGTTTGTATGATTAGTTTCAAAACTGGAAAACCAACATAAAAAAATATCAAAATAAGTCAAATGTGTTTGAGGTCTACTGTGTCAACCAGAATCTATTCTAGAATCACATCACTGTTCTAGACAGATCATCTTTTTATTAGACAGATTCCCAATTGCTATCATTTTCAAGACTACTACACTTTGCCACAATTGACAGAAGTTTGTCGCAATTGAAATTTTTTTACCAAAATCAAGCCCTTTATTTTCGTAATCAATCATTTATTTTCCACAATCACTGAACATTTACCACAATTAACCTAGCATTCTACCATAATCAGTGGAAGTTTTTCACAATCGATCTATCAACCTATGCATTTATTCTATCAACAAATTTGGATTCCTCTGCTAGCACTCTATATTTTTATCAGTCTAAGAACCTTGGAAAGATTCCCCATTTCATGTGAAAGATTAGTGTACACATCCCAAGAAAAAATGAAGAATATTGTGTGAATCTCTAAACATCTAAGATCATCCCTCTTTGACAATTCAACTATTCTTTAAACATTATTAGTTCTAAAGTTCAGACTAGATTATCTTGATCCCGTTATCTCAACTTCATCAATCTCTATTAGTGACTTTGTCTCATCTAAGACAATAATTAGAATCAATATCTTACATCACCAACATCTGAAAGAGAAGTCAAAATCTATCCCTAGAATTACCCTTGTCAAACATAACTCAGACTCTCCTCGAGAGGTTATCCTTTTATGTTTTCTTTATATCACTTATTTCAGTTCAAAACCTGGATAATACCATGTCTCTCACACCCTATGGAGGACCTTATACTAGGTCAAATTCTAGAAATCAAACCGATGAATCCTATATCAACCAATTTCCCCTATTGGAAAAAGAACAAGAGGATGACCCATTCAGAATCACTGATCCTACTCTTTACATTGAGAATATGCATCCTATTGGTCCCCGTAGACCAACAATGTTCCAAGATGTCATAGTGGAGGAGATCGAAGACATAGAGAAAGATTCCTATTACACACAAGTAGTTGATGATGTTGTGAAGAGAAAACCTGAAAGATTCCTAGCCATGTTGATTAAGAAGGGAGTCAAACTCCCCGCTGAATTTAATGTGTCAACAATATGGCCTAAGAACCCTCTAGCAGGGAAAATCACAACTTGAAACTCTCCAACGGATCCTGTGATATCCTAAATTTTGTCTTTTCCATCATCAATGACAACGACAACAACACAAACTATCTCAAACCAAACTAGCTCTGCAAATCAAGATAACACATCATCTACGCAAAGCATGACAGGCTCCCAAATGAGTGCACCCATGGTCACTAGTTTATCTCAAGCATTAGCATAATGGCCTTTTACATTTAGTACTCATGCTATGTCATCGATTCAACAAACAAGCAACAACCCATTTGCGACTGCTTAGACACTATAGTCTATCCCTACTAGCTTTGGGCTCAATACCTTGCTCCCACAAGGATCAATCTCTGTGGGTACAACATTCAATAAATGTCCACCCAAGGCTACACCTTTATTCCTACAGGGATCCCAACAACAAAAACAACCCCGATAACAACAACAAAAAAAAAATAGCAACAACAACAACAAAAACAACAGCCTTGGACCAATCAAATTCCCTAGTATCATAATCACACACTAGAAAATTAATACCAAGTCTTGAGGACTAGATCATATGTCCCAACACAAGGAACACAGAGGTGAAGCATTATACCTACCACATAATAGAGATTCAATTATGCAAACGTTCCTCAATCTTGGGAAGACATGCTAATACAATAAGTGCATGGTCTACAAACCCAAATGAGGGACATGAAAAATCAGAGGCAAACCAAGTCCTACATAGCAGAGGATTTATACCCATACCCATTTGATCACTCATTGCACATGTCTCCATATCCTACTCTCTTCTCAGTACCCAAAATTGACAAATACAGAGGCAGTACCAACCCTGTAGAGCATATCAGAGAGTTCTTTGCTAGCTACATTGAGGTTGCACATGAAGAAACCTACCTAATATGAATGTTTCCACAGAGTCTAGCCAAACCATCAATGGAATGGTTCTCACACATACCCCATGGAATTAAGTCTTGGAGAGAATTGGAAGAAAATTTTATTGTTCACTTCCATCATAACATCGAACACAAGGTCAGTATTAAGGACCTCTACAAAATTATGCAAAAAGATGGAGAATTCTTTGTTAAATTATTACAAAGGTGGAGGAACACTGTAAATAGAATAACACATGATGTGCTTGAACAAGAAATCATAGTCATGTTTATCGATAATCTGATCCTAGATATGTCATTTACCATAGAATTGCAGCTCACTCCAAATGTTAAACAACTCATCAAATGAGGAGTTTGATGTGAGAAAAAACTAGTCAAGAGAGTTATCCTTGCAGACCCTACCCAAATGAACATGAACAAAAATACAAAGGATAAATCCAAGTGGTGGAACAAAAACAAAAATGTCACCAATGATGGTGTCATTGATGTCAAAATAGTCAACCATGCTCAACCCAAGGTTTCAATACAAGGAGCACCTATGACAAATCAGAAACCCATGGTGAACACTCAATAGTGAACACTCAAAATCAAACACCCACTTTTCAAACAACAGCTGTGTCCAACAACCAACCCAATGCACAACACCCACAAATGTTTATGTTTCCTAAATGAGACTACACACCATTAGGAGAGTTGATATAGTCATCTTTGAAAAAGCTGATCCAAACCAATACTATCACTCCGCCCGAAAATAGAGAATATGAACATGGTGATATGAAACCCAATTGGTGGAGTGATAACGAATTTTTTGAATATCATCAGGTAAAAGGACACAAGACACCAAACTTATAGCAATTGAAAAATGCCATACAAGATCTAATTGACATAGGGGTTATCAATGTCACCAATACCCAATCCAAGGGTACAATTGATCACACAATTTTCAATGATACATTCCATGATCATAAAAAAAGGGAAAGCCTCTGCGTCTGGTGGACAATCTAAACAAGTGAATTACACATATGCTAACTTTGATAGCACTATCAATTGTATTAACCCTTAGGATAGATGTGTTTCTACAATTACTATAAGAGATCCAAATGCCAAATATGATATCACAATGTGTCACTCTAAAGTTGTCTTGCAAGGAGTGTCTTCCACTTTAGCCACACTAGCTAATCCTCCAATAGCTTCCAACCCACAAAACACTCTAGTGGATCAGCTAAAGCGCAAACATGGCCATATGTCCATGTTTGACCTCTTGTGCATATCTGTTGGAAAAATGATCAGCACTCCCCTCAAGATTTATGACATGGTTTAATAGCCTCCTGTTTCTTCTATAAGTCTAATGGTTGTATCAGGGATTGACAGGTCAATATTTTTGTGCAATGACAACCATACTTGTAACAAGTGGTATTACAGCTTGGTCACAGGTTTGAATCCCCTCGGGTAACGCTGAGGGGGAGATTTTTGGAAAAATGGTCAGCGCTCCCCTCGAGATTCGTGACATGGTTTAACAACCTCATGTATTTTCTATAAGTCTATTGGTTGTATCAGGAATTGACAAGTCAATATTTTGGTGTGACAAAAACCACACTTGTAACAATATCCCCGCAGCATAAGAAAGCTCAGGATTAAGCCCTGCAAAATGCAACTATCCCACAAGACATAAATCCAGAAAATTTACAAACCATGGTAAATTAAAATGCTACCAACAAGCACGCTAGCTTTACAGACTACAATGTGTCGCTACACAAGCCTCTACATAATGATCCCCTACATATGCTTGTCCAAGTTCACAAACACATAATCTGAAGAGTCCTCATTGATAGTGGAGCTGGGTTAAACATATGTACTTTCAAAGTAATAAAATCTTGGTCTATTCTGAATCTATAATTGATGTCACCAGGAGGATAAATATCAGGGCATATGATGAGGAGGAAAGATCATCAAAAGGTATCCTCATGCCACCAGTCAGGATTGGCCCAGTCATAAAGAACACCCCATTTCAAATCCTAAACCTGGATTTGGGATATAACATATTACTAGGAAGGTCGTAGATACATGAGATGCAAATTGTCCCTTCCACTTATCACTAGTTAATCAGGTTCCCATAACAAGAGACAAAGATAATCATTGAAGGAGATCCAAACCTATTCCAATACCGCAATACCATAAGAAGCATGGCATATAATCAACTACCTTCAAATCAAGAAGCAAGCATTCCTTTTGCCTCTTATTCTATTCCCAAATACATACTAAGAAAGGCGGGGAAGATATCAATCATGGACAAAGAGTGTGGTGAGTATAGCTATGAGGAAGCTTAAATACCATTACTAGCATGCCTCAAATCTCAGATCATATGGCATACTCCGACCGGTGGAAACTCATGAAACCCCGGAACTAGTTCTATTCAAATGTCCACCAACAACATTTGCCAAATGGGGGGACATAGATGAAGAGAACCCTTTCGATATAGATATCAACACCTATTTGTATAAAGACACTCAAGACACACCTCAAGCCCAGATACCTCTATCACAATATGGGGCTAGTTTCACCATGCTACATAAATTTGGATACGATGGTAAGACTAGCCTTGGGACAAGACACCAAGGCTTAATGGTATTGTCTTTACCACCAACCTAGAGAAAAAAAAGAGGGTCAGGATATGGACAAAATAGAACCAACACTACCATCCAAAATATACCCCTAGACCAGGAACAAATTATAGAATTAAACCGGGGGAAAAATGTAGAACATGCCCTAATAAGCAACATACTCCAGTAGTTATTGCCATCGGAAGTGAAAACCTCTTATTCCAACTTGAACCTTAATCAAACTATCTAGGATGACACAAAAAATGAGACATATAATGAGAATTATAGCATGAATGATTCCCATGACTATGAGTGGTTATCCCTCCATAATTCTGAGCCAACCATCCCAAACTATTCCCCCTGATCTATCAGTACTATATACCTTGAAGATATGATTGACCAAATGACCATAGAAGACCAACCGTGTATCGATAAACATATCAATATCAATTCTTTAAGTCATGCATCCACATCCCATTCCTAGTTTTTTGGAGCTATCACCACGGTCCCGTTCACCCAAGCAGAGTCATCCCCCCATGAGGACCTCTGTCTAGTCTACTCCAAAATGATAGAATGGGACCAACAAGGACAACTTGACATAGATATTTTTGAGAATAATGAATCCATCAAAGAATTCATGGGACTCTGAGAAGGCATACCATCAGGGGACCACAAAGTAGGATTCTCTATTAACCTGGACAGATCGACATACTTTGGGGAGGAGGATCCTCTTTCTAGTCACAAAATCAAAATCAAAAGAAAAAAATAATAGTCAATAAGTGAAAACCGCAAGGAAATTTCGGACCATAAAAAAAAAGGATGTATCATCTGGTGAAAACCTCTCTGAGGCACTAGAGGATGGAAAGCTGGACCTCCTCCCCTTAATAGAAGAAAATTCAGTGCTACTAGCAGAAGAAACCAAGGAAGTCAATATAGGGGATACAAAGGAACCTAAAAATATCTATTTGGATTAGTCTCTTACACCAGAGGAAAGATAAAAATTTATTAGTTTCTTCAAGGAAAGGAAAATCAACTTTACATGGTCTTACGCAGACATGCCATGTTTAGATCTAGAGCTAGTGCTAGATCATTACCATTGTTACCGAATGCAAAACTTGTTAAACAAAAATTGAGAAAGATGCATCGGCACATCACTTTACTTGTCAAAGAAGAATTGAAGCAACTCCTAGATGCAGTATTCATAAGACCAATTCCATATGTGGATTGGATATCTAGTCTTGCTCTAGTAACCAAACATAATGGTTAGATCCGTATATGCATAGATTTCAGATATTTAAACAAGGCTTGTCCCAAGGATGACTTTCCTTTACCAAATATTGACATGAAAGTTAACCTAATAATAGGGCACCAAATGTTATCACTCATGGACGACCTCTCTGGATATAACTAAATTAGGATTGCACTAGAGAACCAACACAAGGCCACATTCACATGTGCCTAGGGTACTTACTATTGGAATGTAATGCCATTTGGTCTGAAAAATGTAGGAGCAACTTATCAAAGAGAAATGACCACGATCTTTCATGATCTAATTCATAAAACAATGGAAGACTATGTCGATGACATACTAGCCAAATCAATGCTCAGGGAAACACACCTACAATTTTTGGGCCCAATATTTGATTGAATGCAAGAGTACAAGGTCAGACTAAATCTAAAGAAGTGTGCATCCAGAGTTACAACAGGAAAGCTCCTTGGATTCATTGTATCGCATAGAGGAATCAAAGTGGACCTAGAAAAGGTCTAGGCCATCCTTAACATGCTACCACCACAAAATCTGAGGAAATGAAGGGGTCTACGAGGAAGACTACAATCTATCAGGCAATTCATCTCCCAACTGGAAGACAAGTATCACCTATTCCAACACCTACTACATAAATATGTAATCTTCATATGGACAGAACAATAGGACCAAGCATTTCAAACCTTCAAGGATTATCTATACTTGAAATCTAGTATATTGGTGCCACCCATTCAAGGCAGGCCACTACTGATATATATGTCAACAATGAAGTCTACACTAGGTCTTCTCTTGGCACAACACAATGACCAAGGCAAGGAAAGAGCCATTTACTACCTTAGCAGAACAATGGTGGGCTATGAGATAAATTATTCAACAATTGTAAAGTCATGTCTCACAGTTGTCTTTTCTTCTCAAAAGCTACAAAATTACATGCTGAGTCATCAAAAAAAAATTATAGCACACATTGATCCATTGAAGTACTTGTTAAGTAAAGAAACACAAATAGGTTGACTTGCCAAATGGGTCATGATCCTAAGTGAATTTTATATAGAGTACATGGATTGAAAGGCTATCAAAGGGAAAGTAATTGCAGATCAACTAGCAGAGGCACCAATACAATATAATCAACCTATAATGTCCAACTTTCCAAATCAATCCATTCTCATAGTACACCTGACAATAGAGGTTTGGAAACTATTCTTTGATGGGTCATACATAAACCATGGTGTAGGAGCAGGGATACTATTCATTACTCCAAATAATGATGAAATTCCTAAGTCTTTCTGACTCAACTTTCCATGCACAAAAAACATAGCTGAGTATGAAGCTCTAGTCATCGGATTGAAGACAACTATACAATGGAGGATAAAAAACCTAAAAGTTTATGGTGATTCCCAATTGGTCATTAGCCAAGTAAATAATGAATACATGAAAAAATATGAGAAACTAATCCCATATAGAGAGTTGATGGACAATCTGCAAGCTTCTTTTCATTGCATTGTATTCGAGCAGGTGCCAAGAGTTCAAAACAAAGTAGTGGATGCGATGGCTACTATAGCATCCTTGATCAACATGCCGGGCAACAAGTCCAGTTTTCAATTTCTGGTAGAGCAATTAATGATACTGACATATCAAGCTCCAATCATTTAATCAGTGTGTGTCCTTGTTGGTCCTAAGTTCCAATGTTACCATGACATATACAATTACCTCCAAAATAGTACCCTACCACCCGACTTGTCTAGGAACCAAAAGATTTCCCTCATACGCCAAGCGTCTAGGTACACCCTTCTTGCTAGTACTCTATATAGAAGAAGTATAGATGGAATGATTTTATGATGTATCACATCCATGGAATCCCAGAGAGCCTTGCACAAGGTATATGAGGGAATTTTTGGGGCCCATGTAGGTGGAAATAGTTTGGAAAAGAAGATCATTAGAATGGGATACTACTAGCCCACAATAGAGACAAATGCTAACAAATATGTGAAAAGGTGCCAAAAATGTCAAATTCATGGAGATCTTATCCATGCACCATCTCAAGATCTCAACCCCACCACTTCACCTTGGCCATTTTATAAATGGGGATTTGAATTAGTGGGTAAGATTACACCAACCTCTTCTAATGGTCACAAATATATCATTGCAACAACAAAGTACTTTACCAAATGGGTGGAAGCAATGAAGTCTGAACTAGGTGTTCTCTTGGCACAACACAATGACCAAGGCAAGTAAAGAGACATTTACTACCTTATCAAAACATTGGTGGGCTACGAGATAAATTATTTAACAATTGAAAAGTCATGTCTCGCAGTTGTCTTTGCTTCTCAGAAGCTACAAAACTACATGCCGAGTCATCAAACAAAGCTTATAGAACACATTGATCCATTATAGTACTTGTTAAGTAAAGCAAAACTAACAGGTCAACTTGCCAAATGGGTCATGATCCTAAGTTAATTTTATATAGAGTACGTGGATCGAAAGGCTATCAAAGGGAAAGTAATTGTAGATCAACTATCAAAGGCACTAATATAATATAATCAGCCTATAATGTCCAACTTTCCAAATCAATCCATTCTCATAGTACAACCGACAATAGAGGTTTGGAAAATATTATTTTATGGGTCATACACAAACCATGGTGCAGGAGCAGGGATACTATTCATTACTCCAGATAATGATGAAATTCCTAAGTCTTTCTGACTCAACTTTCCATGCACAAAAAACATAGTTGAGTATGAAGCTCTAGTCATCGGATTAAACACAACTATACAATGGAGGATAAAAAACATAAAATTTTATGGTGATTCCCAATTGGTCATTAGCCAAGTAAACAATGAATACATGAAAAAATATGAGAAATTCATCCCATATAGAGAGCTGATGGACAATCTACAGGCTTCTTTTCATTTCATTGTATTCAAGCAGGTGCCAAGAGTTCAAAACAAAGCAGTAGATGTGATGGCTACTATAGCATCCTTGATCAACATGCCAGGCAACAAGTCCATATTTCAATTTGTGGTAGAGCATACCGACATATCCAACTCCAATCACTAAGTCAACGTGTGTCCTTGCTGGTCCTGAGTCCCCATGGTACCATGACATATACAATTACCTCCAAAATAGTACCCTACCACCCAAGCTGTCTAGGAACCAAAAGATGTCCCTCATACGCCAAGCCTCTAGGTACACCCTTCTCGCTAGTACTCTATATAGAAGAAGTCTAGATGGAATGCTTTTACGATGTATCACTTCCATGGAATCCCAGAGAGCCTTGTACAAGGTATATGAGGGAATTTTTGGGGCCCATGCAGGTGGAAATAGTTTGGCAAAGAAGATCATTAGAATGGGATACTACTGGCCCACAATAGAGACAAATACTAAAAAATATGTGCAAAGGTGCCAAAAATGTCAAATTCATGTAGAGCTTATCCATGCACCATCTCAAGATCTCAACCCCACCACTTCACCTTGGCCATTTTATAAATGGGGATTTGATTTAGTGGGTAATATTACACCAACCTCTTCTAATGGTCACAAATATATCATTGCAACAACAAAGTACTTTACCAAATGGGTGGAAGCAATTCCTCTCACATATATTATAAGTAAGAAAATCTCCATGTTCATACTAAACAACATTATCTATCGATATGGAATCCCTCAAACCATACTCATAGATCATGGTACACCTTTTCAAAATCAAGATGTTGAAGATCTATGTGACAAGTTCCAGATAAAGAAAGGTTTCTCTTTGTTCTACTATCCCCAAGGGAATGGACAAGAAATATCCACTAACAAAACCATCCTGAAGATCTTAAAGAAAATAGTCAATAAATCAGGGCGAGACTGGCATTCGTAGCTCAGTCCCGCACTATGGGCTTACAGAACTAGTGTGAGAACCCCTACAGGAGAAACTCCATTCTCACTAGTATATGGATCAGACGCAGTCCTACCTCAAAGTTGAAATCCCATCCCTGAGAATCTCACCAAAGAACATCATTTCAGATGAAGACTACAGAGTAGAAAGACTCAATGAACTAGAACCATTGGACGAGAGAAGACAAAATTCACTCAATCAATTACAAGGCTATCAAAATATCCTTAGAAGGACCTATCACAAGAAGGTTAGACCATGAATCTTTGAGGTAGGAGATCTTATCCTTATGGAGAATCAAAAGAACCAAGTAGAAAGGGTTAAACTTGGAAAGTTCAAACCTAATTGGTTAGGACCCCATGCCATCATAACATCATACAACATTGGGGCATATCAATTGGAAACTCAAGAAGGAGATCAACTCATTGGTTACATCAACAACATGCACCTCAAAAGGTTCTACGCCTGAGCTCTCTTGGTCAGGGGAATATATCTAATATCTAGAAAATACAAAAAAATAAAAAATATATAAAAGGTTACCTTGGTGAAAACCTCAGGTGCCTTGGTGACAACAAAAAAAATTCAAAAAAGAGAAAAGTCAAGAGAAACACAATTTCTCTCTTAGTGAAAACCTCGAAAATAAGGACTATTGGGTAGGTACCTTGATGAAAACTTGGTAAACAAATGGAAAGTGTTCAAGTCCCGCTTCACCATTAATAAACTCCAAAAGACTAAAGCTTGTGCTCCCTACATGCAAGATTGACTACCCAAGATTATTTTTAGAAGCACAATCCCCTTTGAACATCATGCTTATCCATGGTTTGTATTGGTCCACCAAACTAGGGGGAAATTCAAAAAGTCTTGAAAAAATCCCTAAAATTGTAAAAAGTCATCAAAAAATCCTAAAAAGAGCAAAATGTCATGAAAAAATCAATCGTCATAAAAAAAATTCAAATATTGGAAAATCTTAGTAATAAAACAAACTCTGTTATCAATAAGCGAATGATGATCAAGTAATCAATCAAAGGTCAAAACAATGAGCTTCTCCAATCAACAATGGACTCATATGACTCAACTTTATCAACAATCAAATATGTTATCAATCAAAACAATCAATCAATCTTCAAATAAAACTATCAATTGTCTTATACAGTGACAGATATACTCAAAACCAAAAAAATTGGTCTTATATGAGTCACCCATTTCTAAAGCCAGACACAATCAAGCATAAGAAAATAAAGAAAATAAGGGATTAGTAAACTATTAACTAGGTTAGTCATGTCAACCATTTGTCATTCTATTTTTCAATTATGTTATTACGCTACTCAAGGATACCACTAAGTGATGAGAGTAGCTATGATGGATCATGATCTTGTTTTCTTTGATTTCTATTTTTGGAATGTTTCAATTTAATTCTGGGGCAATGATGATTTAGGATAAATGTGGTAGGAGCTATCACACATCTGACATACACGTAGTTCCATGATCTGAGCTAACCCTTGAAAGAGAATTGAACTATCCTTCTCTATTATCTGCTTGTTATCAAGAAACCATAATAGTATCTAGATGGTCTATATCTGGGTGCATTGGGTTTTCTCTTTGGTAATTTTCTTTTTCTTATAAAAAATCATAGCAGTATCCAGATGGTCTATATCTGGGGTGCATTGGATTTTCTCTTTGGTAATTTGATTTTTCTTATCAGAAATCATAGCGGTATCCAGATGGTAAATATCTGGGTGCATTTGGTTCTCCTTTATATCAGAGATCATAGCGGTATCTAGATGGTCAATATTTGGGTGCATTTGGTTCTCTTTCTTTTCATTAGAAATCATAGCGGTATCCAGATGGTCAATATCTGGGTGCATTGGGTACTCTTTCTATTTAGTTTCTCTACTTCTGGTTATTAGAGATCATAGCGGCATCTAGATGGTCAATATCTAGGTGCATATGAGTCTCTTCCTTTTCATAATAAAGTGCAATGATGAAAAAAATTAGAAAACATGATAGCGACTTGGTTTCACCACTCTGTCTTTCATTCAATCTCTCCTTATCACAACTCATCTATCACTAAATTTCTTCTAACTAACACATGCATTTACTCAGACACGACACATTTTAGAATTTCATTCATTTATTGCATAAAGAAAAGAAAATAAAAAAATTCATACATCATCAATAGATCATATAGATATGCATTCATCATACGAACCATATTGCATACATATGTTAGTATCATAGGAAAATAAAGATCATACATCTAAGAGTTTGCATAATAGAATCACATCGAATGCATATAACCATAAAGCATATCATAAAGTGCATCAACATATACAAAGAATAAAACTGCACATCATATAGAATCGTGTCATAAATAGAGCATCTCATATATCAAATGTCTGAGTACAACAAACAGTTGCAAGTCTCAAAAATGGTGATCAACATAAATGTCTATAAATATTGGTACAACATGGATACAAAATTAGTATAATATTAGTGCATAATCGATAAAAAATGGTACACCAAGGTGCACAATGGATCAAGCTACAAAAGTGTCAACAAGTGCAACCCCCACCCTCACCGCTAGGTGGACAAGGGGGTGGCATATCAAGTCTTGGCCTCTACTGATGCAAAGGATCTCTGACCACACCATTTCTCCGTGATCATTGTTCTTTTCTAGATCTTTGTAAGGAACTATAAATTTGAACACACTTGGAAAAAGGAACAACACGCTCATAGTGCCACCACCAGTAATTGATCTCCCTCTGGGCCTCATGACCTGATCTCTAGAGCTGATCATGGGGTCCCTCAAAGAAAGATCTTGAACACTATCCAAATAAGACATCACATCTGTGCAAGCCCATCTCTCCCTATCCTCTACAGTAGTAACCCAAACCTCTACAATAGTAACACGACTCTCAGCTGTAGCAAACCTACCCTCCAAGGATGTAGCATGTGCCTCTGAGGTCACCAATCTAACCCGCAAGTCATCTATCTCCTAGGTAAATCTCTCCACCTCTGATGGATCATCATCTTGCCCACCCATAGAAACATCCATCTAACCCTCCTCCCCAATCCCTCTCAACCCCTCACCTCTAACTACCCAGGAGTCATCCTCTCTACTCTCACTCCCATTGCTATCATTGCTGCCACTACTAGAAGCAGAGGAATCAGACCCCACCTCATTAATATCTACCATCTCCACATCTCTCTCCTCCATCCGAATCCTCACCCTCCTAAAAATCTGAGGTCCCACCTCCTCCATTCCCTCATCCTCCTACTCCAATATGGCCTTCAATCCCACCCGAATGGGGCTACCAACCCGCCCACTCATAGGCCCGCTCACCCTAGGGCCACCACCTCTATTTATAACACCCACACCACCCTTCCCAAGATTAGGATCATCATCATCACCCCTCCCACCTCCCCATCCTCTACCATCTC
>MU227218.1:1116270-1136756 GCA_018584345.1 Thuja plicata
CTACCCCCATCTCTCCCACCCCCCATCCTCCACCTCTACCATCTCTCCCCCATCTCTCCCTCCATCTCTCCTTCCGTCTCTACCTCTATCCCTCCCTCTAACCCTCTGTAAGTGCCTCCTCATGAGGGAACCAATAACTTGATGGACCATATCTGTAAGAGAAACATGTTGAGCTGTCAGCCAACAAGCATCAAACTATGGGGTTGTGCCTACAAAAAAAAAGTTCAGTATCAGTACCACATAGATAGGAAGAATAACATAGAATCAAATCAAGATTGATATCAAATGAACCTAAAGAGATACATGTACCAAACATGAAATAAGCAATAATCAGATATGCCTGGATCGACAATGTCTGATCACTAAGTCCATACAATAGGTCCTAGACCATCAAAATCAGTCCTAGAAGCATGCATAGATATCAAAGCACCCCACATAGTAAAATTATGCATAGGAATTAGTAACATCCTGGCGCTCCCTGAGTTGCTGCAAAACCATGTTGGTGTTGTGCAAATCTATCATATGAACGTGCTCTATAACATGTGCAATCAGGAACCTCCTCTACCGGTAGAAAGGAAGGTGTGCGTCCTCACCCTCCCACACATGACACGTTCTATAAGGCCTCTAAATGAAGTAAGACATCATATCCAACTGCTCCTTCTGGTACATCTGATGCCCCATATGGGACTGGACTACAACTCCACCATACATAAATATATACGGTCTCCCAACAAGAAGATCTTGAGCACCTACAAGATGGCATAAAACGACGCGCTCCCACGCCCAGATCTGAAGCAAATTAGCACCACAGCCAAGTGACTTATCACCTCGGTAAGCCACATAAAACATATGATGGTACATATGGGCCAACATACAATGCCCCCAAGCATAAACTATATGGTCTCTCACCATACCCTGCATGAAAACTTCCTATCCTACAACAAATCCATGTTGACTATGGTTGGGACACATAATCCCACAGATCAAACTACCCAGCAATGTGCTCAATCTATCTAAACCCATGCCGAATCGAGACCATGGGATATCATAGGGATCAAACATACCTAACTAATCACAGGAAGACCAATCATCTTAGATAGGGTAGCAACACCAGGCTGACGGGTAAACTCTACTAAGGCACCCTAGATAGGAACCTGAAGGATGCGGTAAACATCCTCAAGAGTGACAATGCACTCTCTAGTGGGCATATGAAAGGTGCATGTCTCAGAATGCCACCTCTCTAATAAAGAAGAGAT
Organism: Thuja plicata; assembly: GCA_018584345.1. Lineage (NCBI taxonomy): Eukaryota > Viridiplantae > Streptophyta > Pinopsida > Cupressales > Cupressaceae > Thuja > Thuja plicata. The sequence continues at coordinate 1,117,527 of MU227218.1, forward strand.
CAGACCCCTATTGGTTGCGATATTACGCATATAGGTAACCCAATATAATCCTACATCTCTAAGAATGGATCTCTCATCCTCAGATAGATGAAATTGATAAACCAAACTACTGGTTTGGACTCTCGACACCGCAAAATGTTGTGAGTAATCTGCAAAACAAAACTATGTACAAGGATCAGTGTCAAGGTCAACAAAGAAAATTAAACATGTGCAAAAGGATAGAAATAAGCTATACCATATCAATTGTGAAACACAAGCATCAATTGCAGAACCTTTATCTTAACTGCAGAGTTTAAACATCAATTGTGAAACATAAACAACAATTGCGGCATTAAAACATGCAAATGTGGTACACTTATCAATTGTGAAACACATCCGTCAATTTTGGCACACAATTTGCAAATACGGCAAAATCATAGGCAATTGCGACACACTTACAAAAATAGAGGAAAAACCAATTGAATAAAATAGATTAATGACAAGAAATAAATGCACTAATGATAAGGTACTCCTTGTACACTTGGAGCCAGCTGGATGACAAAAAGTACAAACTTGGTTGGACAGGTGTACGATTGCTGAAAGGCCCACCATCACTCAAAGTAAAGCAAGAAAAGAAATTAATTCTAAATCAAATCTTACCAGAGAATCAAGAGCTCCAAGGTACAAAGTGACAAATGAAAAGGCCCACAAGCTATTTATAAGAGATCAAATGAAACCCTAATTCCTCAAGCAACCCTATTTTTATTTTTTCGGGCCTCAGAAATTTCACAACTGATATCAGGAGCATATTTAACTATTTTCACAATATACAAGATGCCCAAAACTTCATTTTGCAGTATCAATAATAAACACTCAAATTTGTTGAGGGGACATAAATACACCTGCTATCACTGGGGCAGGATCAAAACAAAAGAGTCTTTGACACAATGCGACAAGCCACAATGCATCAAAGATGGGCAAATGTAGACACCCTAAAATGGACATACTTGCAACCTTACATTAAAACACTAGTTTTCATCTATTAATTAATGGTTTTTTAATCATTAATTAATCATCTATTTCTTCTAAATCCATTCTCCAAATCATTTTAATAATTTCCCCAAAATTAATTAAATAATTAATTTTATTTAATTAATTAGCCTTAATTAATTAATCTTCATTAATTAATTAAATCAATTTCCTAAAGTTTAAATTTAAATATTTAAACTTATTAATTAATTCTTCTAATTAAATTAATTTCATTAAATTGATTTAATTTCACTCAATAATTCAATTCTAAATAAAAAGGAATTCAATTATCACATGTTTGAATATTTTAATTACAAAAATCAATTAAATATTCAAATAAATCCTTTCTCAAAGATCGGAAAGGTAACTCATGATCAACTTTTCAGTTAACTAAACATTACCTCTTCTCTCCAAGTTAAAGAGGTTGAGTAAATTGGTTGGTTCTTAGTTAATCTAAAACATCACCCCTTCTGTCCAAGTTGAAGAGGTGGAGTTTATTGGTTGCTCCTTAGTTAAACTAAAACATTATCTCTTCTCTCTAAGTTGAAGAGGTGGAGTTTACTGGTTGTTCCTTTGTTAAACTAAAACATTCTCTCTTCTCTCCATGTTGAAGAGGTGGAGTTTACTGGTTGCTCCTCAGTTAACTAAAACATCACCTCTTCTCTCCTAGTTGAAGAGGTGGATTTTACTTATTACTTCTCCAGTTCCTTTTGAACTCAACCATTCAATCTCTAATATCTAGGATCAATGTCAACCATTCAAATAATTTTCCATATTCTATATAATCAACCCTTTACAACCATTTGAAGGAGCTAGGATTTCAAGCTTTTGTGCACCCTTACTCTGCATGATTCTTGTGCGAAGCATCAAAGCATTCTTGTGATCATAATCAATATCATTTTCTCGACACTCCCAAGTTATGGAGGCTGCCGATACCAATACTGAGAACCACACACACAACATTTCAGAAGGAGTAGAGAGAAGCAATAAAGCCTCAAGCACTGTGGTTTGCATTCATTTGTTTTGCTCTATCTTTACTTGTTATTTTATTGTTCGTAGGTTCGTTCTTAGTAAGTGATTGATTTCCCCATTGCAAATCGGTGCAACTAACCCTCATTGTTGAGCGTACAGAACACAACCTACACACTAGCCATGATAAATTTTAGAAAACACAAAAAAATAATACAAGATAAAAATCATATATTTTGAGACCATATTATGGGTTCTATGTAAAGTCATTTGGATAGATGATTCAAAACAAATCATGTCCTATTTGAATCAAGAGTTTGAACAAATTTTAACTCTCATCCTAAAGTCATTCTCATAAAATGACTATCTAGCAATGTACGTATATAAGAATATCAATAAAAATAAAATTGTTCTTTTTAATTTTTATTATTTTTCATTTATTTTGTTTGTCCTCTTTTTAGTGTAATTTTTTCTCAACTTATTGATTGTCAATACAAGCATGAATTAGATAAAAATACCAATTTCTATATTCAAATGTGTGTGTGTGTGTGTGTATATATATATATATATATATATATATATATATATATGCGCGCACGCACGCGCACACACACACACACACACACACACACACACACACACACACAGAGAGAGAGAGAGAGAGAGAGAGAGAGAGAGAGAGAGAGAGAGAGACTTATTCATTCATGAAAGGGTCTATATAATACACATCATACATACTATACCATATAAATTCACATTCTATCCATAAATGCTATTTATGATGTATGCATTTTGTAATATATCTCCATTTGTTCATCATAGATGGATAGATACAAATATCTATTTGGATCAGTTTATGTTCATGTTTTTTTTTTCTTGTATTGTTCAAAAATAGATATCATCAAAATAAACATAGAACATCTATTTATGTTCATGTTTATACAAGGTTTTATCTTTGCCACTTGGTGGAATGATGCAAAGGATGATCAACTGACTATTTGGGCTTCTAATTCTTCCTCTTGATGAGAGAAAATTATGTTCTAGTTTATGCCATATTATAACGTATTTCATGCACGCTTATATCCATTTCAACATTTCATTTCCGTTCTATATCGTATACCATTTTGTCACCTTTTATGTTGCATATGGTGACATATAAATATAAGAGGTATATAATAAAGTTTTGAGATTAAATTATGAAAATTAAATATTGATTGTCTTTATTAATAAGCATTGATATTTCAAGTCTTGGAAAATATATTTACAACACGCTGGAGAAAAGAGAAGAATGTCGACTTTCTACAAACTTCCTATCACCTTCTTGATAGGAACCTTCTTGTCACTTTCTTCACCAAAATACAACTTGTGCTCACTATTGTGGTTTCCAATTTCCATGATTGAAGCATACTTTTTGTTAGCTATCAAGGAGGTCTTTATGATGTACTTCCCGCTTACATTCTATAACTCATGGATGCATTTCATGTACTTTTCACATTCTACTAGTATCACTTATGTAACCTATTACTTTTTTCATATATGTTCAACCAAGTAGTCCCTTCAACACAAAAGTTTCTAAATTAATTATATTATTTATGCACACCTCAACATTTGGTTGATATTTTAAATCTTGATTCTCACCTTAGTATTCTCTATAAGTAGAAGACACCCATAATATAATTTCGTGATCACCCAACCATTTATGCAACTTCAACATATGATATTGTCTACCTATAACTACTGCCATGTCATAAATATTGGGAGAACTTGTGGCTCATTTGATATCTATTTGGTAGAAATAGAAATCTACCTATTTCCTATTTTCATTTGGTCTTATAACTCAGTCATTTTTAACTTGTGGCTAGTGGCCAAGGTCTCATGAGAGTCGTTATTTTATTGGATGTACACCAAAATAAAATGTTCTATTTTATACTTCCTTAGATAACAATTAATATAGACGCGAGCTATACATTAGCAGCTATAAAGGCAGATTGGGGTAAACATATATGATTGTACATAAATTTTCATATGGACAGATTTCTATAAACAGACTTATGTATTGAAGTTCATTATTTTGTAATAAATAAAATAGTGCTTTTCATGATCGAAGAAACGTAATCAAGTTATTTTCACTCACCTTGCGAACTAGAGGAAGGACCCACTCTAGGGATGCTTGGTGAGACATCCGCGTGTTTGAATTAATTAGTGTGTGTTTGAATTAATTAAAATATGTGTGTTGTGTGAAGTAGCTCATTTATTTATGTGTGGATTAAATTATAGTGTTCAGATTACTTCAGTTTCCTTTTAATATTTTGATATTTTTTTGCGTGTGATTAGTTTTTTATTTTCTAAGTATCTACAAGTATAAAAACGTTTGAGCATTTCTATATTTCCTTTATAGTTATATTGTTTACAAATTTATTTATATTTCTATTATGTTCGTGTTTTTAGGAAGGGACAGTTCCTGTTGCTGGAATCATTTTGATTTTTTGTAGGTTTATTTTCATAGCTGCATTCATAACCACTCATCTCAAGAATTTCACCCCTTTGTGGCATACAACACTAACACCTTTCACAAGTTTACATCGTGGATTTACATGTAGACTAAGCCGAATCTAGTTATTAATTCCTCTTATTTCTTTACCCTAGTGTTGGAATATCACCTCTAACGACTCTTCATAGGCATCTAATGATTCTCTTTAGGATGATGCTACTTATGCTGATGATTGTGTCATTCTCTTCCAGGGAACCCAAAAGGACAAGGCTACATACATGTAAAGATATAAGTAGATTTTTTTAATACATCATGAGTTACTATACAATAAATTATGATATTAAGGTTTATACAACTTAGGTCCTCCCCAAGTTCCCTAATGTTGACTACTATCAACATTAAATAGTCTAATAAAAAGGATGTCTTAACATCCTCTTTCTAGGTTCGTTGCATTACATAAAAATGTTCTTTAGTGTGTTAATTACTTCTTCCATAAAATAACTTCTAACATAATGATATTTTCATTTAACTAATTAAAGTAAAGAAGAGATTGCTTTCTTACACATCAATATTTCCTTTGAAATATAAACTTTTCATACATGTAAAGCATTCATATGCCTAAGTATCAATTATTTATTTACAAATCTAAAATGTTGACTCTTTCATTTCTTAAATAAATTTATACCATCCCATTCATACATTAATGAATCATCATAATCCTAACTTACAATCAAGAGTTTCATAAACATAAGAGATTTACTTTCTTTGCAAGTATACAAGTTAAATAAAAGAGAACCTTTCTCCTTTTCTTTTCTCCTAAAGCTACCCGTCCCTTTACATAATTTGAAGTACATCAGAGATTTATTACATTCATCTCCTTTCACGAGGTCATAGATGCATCAACATAGATACATTACATTTATTATAAATGATAATTACATTGAAAAAGTCATCAACTGGAAATCTGAAGGAAGCATAATCAAGGAACATCCAAATCACCATGAGAAATAACTCAATAAATAAATATTTAACCACCCAACCATGTGGATACCAAAAAGGTCCACTCCCCCATTCTAGGAGATATAAACCAAGGTCCATGCAAGAAGCAAGTAACTGTGATACTCCTAAGCTAGTGATAACCTCCCCTAAAACATATCATAACAGAAAATAAAAGAATAAAAAATCCCTCGAGAGGAATGACCACATTGGTAGGGAACCTAAGATACATGTTAGGTGAGTGTCATCGCATAGACCTCACCCCTTGGGTTACCATGGAACTAGCCACTCTGGGCCCTGACACCCCGATTATGCACATGAGGAACTGAACACCTTTCATGAGGATAAGGTTGTTCGATTGTGCCAACATATGGGCACCTTCTCCCACTCCCATCCTTATCTTGTAGTAGTGCTAATGGAATGGGAAAGGCATTAATTTATCTTATTTAATGTTTAATCCCATCCCAATAAGTTTATCAGTACTTTCACTTGATTAAGACAACTCAACAGTGGGTTATCCTGGTACTAGCCACTTAGGGCCCCGACCCCTCACTATGACCCACTCACCTAGTGTTCTTAGGTTCCCTAATCCCATCAAGAATCATGAGAATGAAAAATAGACATAATATAGTAAACACGAAGACATATAATTGTTACAACATCAATTGATTGGGTTTAGGAAAACACAAGTTGTCCCCAATCCTCTGGATAACCCTAAACCCTAATCTGTCATTTAGAATGACTCAAAACACTTAAGTAGGCATCAAAATGCAGAGAAAATGATAAAATCAAAGAAATCAGATATCCCATAAGTCTAACACAAGATTTGATAAGACTCTGGTCAAAACTGAACTCCTAAACATCAAATACCCCTAAGATTGACTTGCTGGGTGTCCTGCATAGTTGGCACACCTTCCTATGTAGTTGGTTGCTATTTCTACATAGTTGGGGCCGAAACTACATAGTTAGAGATAGTCCTACATAGTTGGGCCAAAATTCTATGTAGTTGGTCATGAGATCTGCGCTGTTGGACCCAAAATTGCACAGTTGGTCTAAGACTGTGCATGGTTGAAGGTAGTGGGTTGCAAATTGATACTGTGGGTAAAATTGGGTAGAATAAGGACTCTAGAAGAAGAATCTGAGGAAGACCCAATTGATATCTCCTCTTTTCCCTTCAAAAAAATCATTAAACCCATTCTTCCCCAAAGATCAATCTGTCAAAACCACAGGGATCAGACATAGGTCATCATAAAGAAATGAAGTAAATATGACCATTACATAACCAAAACTGATCCTACTCATTCCTAAAGGTTCCTAAAGACTTCTGAACATCATATAACACATTAAAAGGATTTTAACACAATAATAAAAGATGTTTTAAATAAAATATTGTACAATCATAGCTTATTTCAAGAGAATAATTCACTTTATCATATTTCAATATAATATTTTTCCTCTTAGGAATCCTTTCAACCAATGAGATTCAAAACCTACTTTGAAATATAAGATTACATCACACATTGTGCTTTCCTATGATCTAGAGAAGGGAAGAACAATTATTCACACACATACAATTACAATAAGCAAGTATGGAGGATCTCCTTTATGGATAGACCCTACTTGGAGTCCCATGAAGAAACTATTGAGAGAGGAAACATTGATTACTCCAATCAATTCTCTATCCTCCTCCAGGATCTACAATCACGAACACTCCTTAAGGCTACTACCAAATCTCCAACAGTGCACTCACATAAATTTTATATTGATCTCAGAAAGTTTTCAAAGATGCTCTTCCATGAAACTATGCTATTTTTCTTCCACCATTTTATTCATTCCTTCCACAACCCCCTGCTCTCCCCACAAAGCTGATTTCTCCTCCGATAAGTATCTTACAGGAGTGGTTGCGTGGGAAAAATCCAACTGTTGCAGCCATTTGTAACCAATGGTTGGTTAATAGTTTATTAAAGGCAATTTAGATTTTAGTATAAGATTATTTATTAGTTTGTATGATATTCACGTATTCCAAATTATTACTTATTAATTAACAATCTTTAAATGATATACCTTTGGAAAGATTAATGCAAATTTTTGCTTACTCTAAGACAATTTACTAATAAATACAAAGTGCATATTTATAAGTTCATAATTTACTTTTCTTTACCCTGGAGACATATACTTATTTATCTATTTCATACGTAGCTATTAATTTACAAATACACTTATATAAATCTTATTATAAGGTATTTTAATACCACATTATATTATTTACTCATACTAGCTATCCTTTCTATTAAAGATATCAAATTCACTCCTAACATAAAGAGAATCACCACTCACATATATCTATAACCAATCAAGTCCTAAGGATCAATTGTTCCAAAACCAACTTAAAACAACAAAGCTAACACAGTCACAAAACAAATTACCATCAAGCTAAGAACAAAATACTCAGGACTAAATAAAGAGAACCCAACCCAGGTGTGAAGGATCATAAACATAAGACAAAGGGTAGGTTATCCTTGTGATAACCTTGGTACTATCTCTGTAACAACAAAAATGATCATGGATTTTGAGGGCACGCTCAGACCTATGAAGCTAGGTGAAGTCGATGCCCGGTACTTGCAAGCCTACATCACATAGCTGAAATACCTTTGCATAAATATACATATAAAATAAGACATTACAGACAAATGACTGGGATCAATACATCACATGGACCTAAGCTATATGAGTAACTATGAATTCATCCCAGGTTATGAAAACTAATGCACGAGCATCCTAGGATTCTTGGAAATCCTGTATCAAACAAAAATATGTTTGTTTTTGGAGTTTGGTAGCTTGGAGGAGTCCTTGGTTGAGTACTCGGTTTCTCAGTTTTCTGTTGATCAAAGGTTGGTCAACTTGGTGATTAAGCTCGGTGGTGTTCTGCTCAGTGGTGTTGCTCGGTACTCGATCACTTCTGGTGACTCGGTTACTATTGGTAACTCGATGATTTGTGATTTCTGCTTGGTTTTTTCACCAAGTGGAGTTGGTTGGCTTGGCGGCTTCATTAACTAGTTCTTGTGGTTCAGTTCTGTTTCTCACTAAGTAGTTTGACTTTCGGTGTTCTTTCTCACCGACTGGGTTCTTTGGTTGGATCTATTGGCTGACCTTGTGTATTTAATTTGGGTCACGATATTTAATTTGGATCTCTCATTGGGGATTGTGTGGACCTAAATGTCAGTCATTGGTTTCTCCAATGTTATATTTTTTGGATCTTCTAGGCCGACCTATAGGTTGCCTCTTGTATTTAAGTTGTATTATGTTCTTACTTTTGGGATCAGATTTTGGGGATCTAAGTGTTGGATCTGAGGAAGTTGGAAAAGAGTTGTATGTTTTGGCAGAAGGTAAATGGCCTAATACTTACAAAAGATCTGTGGTAGATCTTAGAGTCATTCTTTGTAATTGGTCATAACTGGGAAGGCCTTATAACCTGACATGTTGAATGTAATTGATTAGCTATGATAATATAAAGCTAAATGTTGATTATATTTCTGTATGATTGGTTATTTCTACTGTTATGGTTGTTGGCTACAAATTTGGGAAAACCTTCATTGGATCCTCTGAGATTGACTGCATCAAATGGTATCAGAGTTAAGTTTCAATTGCTGGAGAAGGAGCTAGGTTTCAAATTACTCTATTTTGGTAGAGCAAAGATACCTCTGAAGAAAACCCATGAGACCATAGAAGAAGAACCTAAGGTGGAGTTCAATCTTGAAGATTTGCAAGATTTGCAAAAGAAGGTGCGAGATTTGCAGGAGAAGTTGCAAAGAAAGAATGTGTCAACAGAACACCGAGATAATGGTGAAGAGTATGGAGAAGAAGATCATTTCAAAGAAGCTATAGAAGATGTCAAAGATCTAGAGGAGGTGAGATTTCTAAGAGCTGTATCTAAAATTGGGAAAAGACCTAAGATCACAATTTCTACAATTGTTGGAAGCCTTAGGCCAGAAGAATTGATTGATTGGATTAATGAGATGGATGAATAATTTGAGTATGAAGAAGTAGAAGATCCTGATACAGTTTGATTTGCAAAGAAAAAGCGAAAAGGTCATGAAAACATATGGTGGTGAGAAGTTCAATTGGAAAGAAGTCGGAGAGGTAAAGACAAGATCATCAGATGGAACCGAATGGTTGAAAAGTTAAAGATGCAATTCATTCTGGTGGATTATGAATTGGAGATGTTCAAGAAGATGCAAAGTTTGAGGAAGACAAACAAATCAGTGCAATAGTATACTGAGGAGTTTAATAGGATCCTGATTAGGACTGGTCATTCAAAATCTGACAAGGATAAATTTTCTAGGTATATCTATGGCTTGAGACCTAGTATTAGGAATAGTTACTTACTATTCGGATGACCACAATAGGAGATGCTTATCAGATGGCATTGAATATTGAGGAGACGCTAAAAAATAAGTTTGAGGGAAGACAAAATAACAAAAACTGAGGTGGTAAGACTGATGAAACAACTGATGAGAGTAAGGTGGTGGAGAATCCTAAGCAGACTAAGGTAGGATCTAGAAGTAGTCAAACCACTAAGGATTATAATCATTGGTATGGAAGAAGAGGAAGAAGTAATTTCTTAGGTACTTGTTTTCAGTGTGGCAAGAAGGGTCACAAATATTTTTCATGTCCTGAAAGGAAGTTTACCCTAACTACTGAGGAAATTTCATTGAATGCTGCAGAAGAAGGTGAAGTTATGATCACTAGAAGGTTGGCTGCATGTATTAATGAATGAGTGCAAAGAAGAAATTTGTTCAGAACCATATGTAAGTGCAAGGATAAGGTATGTAATGTCATAATCGATGGTGGCAGTTATGAGAATTTTGTTTCAGAAGATATGGTTAGTAAGTTGAATTTGGGAAGGATAAAACATCCTAATCCTTATCAAATTAGTTGGATACAAGATGTATCTAAGGTTAGGGTTGAGGAGAAATGTCTTGTTAATTTTAAGATTGGATCATATTACGATGCAATATTATGTGATGTGTTTCCTATGGATGCTTGTCACCTATTGCTTGGTAGACCTTGGCAATATGAAAAACATGTTATGTTTGATGGTCATGCAAATACCTATGTTGTAAGGCAGGGTGGATCCAAGCATAAACTGATAAATTTGCAGGAAGCAGGGACTAAGGGATGTGGAGTTATTAGATATTTTCTGAATGACAGTGACAAACATGAGGAGGAGAGAACTGATGATCCTATTCCTATGGATAACATGCAAGAGAGTTTGAAGGTAAAAGAGAATGAAATCTCTAAGGAAATTACAAATATTAAGAGACAAATGAAATTGTTGACTAAGATGTTGCAACAGATGTTGACACTAGTGACATAGAGAGATGCAGATGATATCGAGTTGATTAGTAAGTTTGGTGAGGAGGAGGTTCACCAAAATACTAATGGTATCAAAAGTATAGGGGATGGTCGAAGTCAGTTACTATCAGTGGTAGATAAGAGATTTGACAAAAGTGAAGGGCATATGACCTTTTCAAATGGGATAATGGATAGAGTGAAGACAATATGGAATGAAGGACACGAGGAGATATGGGTTAAGAACAAGTATGGTATACTTGTTCTGATTCCATTAAGATGTTCCTGATTTACTTTATGGGGACATCTTCATTACCTGGGGTGTCTAATGCAGGAGAATCCTAGGATTATTTTCAATCCTGTATAAAAAAAATGTTTTCTTTTGGAGTTTGGTGGCTTAGATAAGTCATCGATTGAGTACTCGGTTGCTTAGTTTCCTATTGATTGGTGGTTGGTTAAGACAGTGACTAAGCTCGATGGTGTTCTAATTGGTGGTGTTTCTCGGCACTCGATCACTTATGGTGACTTGGTTACTGTTGGTGACTCAATAATTTGTAATTTCTTCTTAGTTGTTTCACTGAGTGGAGTTTGTGGGCTCGGTGGCTTCACTGAATGGTTCTTGTGGCTCAGTTCTATTGCTCACCGAGTGGTCTATCTTTTGTTCTTTCTCACTGACTGGGTTATTTGGTTGGATCTGTTGGCCAACCTTGTGTATTTAATTTGGGTCAAGACATTTAATTTGGATATCTTATTGGGGATTGTGTGGACCTAAATCTAGGTCGTTGGTTTCTCCAATGTTAGATTTTGTGGATCTTCTAGGTTGAATTGTTGGTTTCCTCTTATATTTAAGTGGTATTCTATTCTTAGTTTTGGGATCAGATTTTGGGGACCTAAGTGTAGGATCTGAGGAAGTTGGAAAGGAGTTGTATGTTTTGGCAGAAGCCAAATGACCCAATGCTTGCAGAAGATCTGTGGTAGATCTTAGAGTCATTCTTTGTAATTGGCCGTAACTAGGAAGGAATTACAATCCAACATGTTGAATGTAATTGGTTTTATGTGATAATATAAAGTTTAATGTTGATTATATTTCTATGTGATTGGTTGTTTCCACTATTATGGTTGTTGGTTGCAAGTTTGGGCAATCCTTCATTGGATTCTCCGAGCTTGACTACATCAAAAACATATCAAACACACACACACACACACACACACACACACACACACACACAAAACATGTGGCATTAACATAAACAAGGGTTAGAATCCTAATCATTGGGTTAGTCCCATAATCAAATCATAACTAAAAGATAGTGATCTCCTAAGTCCATATGCACAGATAACAATAATCATGTATAAATACATCAAAGTATTTGAGAGGTATATCATGATCTATGTCTATCCAAATGAAAAATAAACATAAGTATATAATCAATCCATAATAACATCAAAATATCCAATCCTAAAATGAAAAGCATAGTCAGCTAAGAGGGTATTACATCCCCCCTAAGATTAGGCTTATTCCTGGAAGCCTAAAAATAAATAAGGATAAGAAGATCTAAGTCTATCAACATCCTCCCATGTCGCCAAGGCCACATAACTAGGGTCCCATTGGACCCTTTCCTACTCTATTGTGTGAATCATGAGGGTCAGTGTCCACTCCTGTAAAATACGTACGAGCTTCAAAGACAACTTCCCATCTGCCACCTGCAAAGCACTCCAGTCTAACACAAGTCAAATCAGGAATATATCTCCTAATAGCTAAAACATGAAATATTTTAAGATTGCAATCGAGGCTAGGAGGAAAGGCAAGTCGATAAGAAACTGGGCCTATCCTCTCTAGGAAATCAAATGGGCCAAAGGGGTGCCATCTTGGAGCCTTTTCCGTAATGGATTGGACCCTTTCATGGGCGCACCCTCAAGAAAAATCTATCCCCAAGAGTGAACTATATATTAGTCTTGTGAGCATCTGCATACTTCTTTTATCTGTCCTATGCTACCATGAGATGCTCCCTAATCTTCTCAACCTGCTGCTCCATGTCCAAAAACATCTCTAGACATATAATTACTCTTTCCTCTAACCGGTCCCAACTCAAAGGTGTGCTACATAGATGACCATACCAAGCGTAGAATGGAGACATGCCAATAGAGCTATGATATCTGTTATTATATGAAAACTTCACTAAATACAAGTAATCCTCCCAAAGGTTCTGCCTATCCATAACATACATTCTAAGCATATCCTCCAACACCTGATTAACCTTCTCAATCTTCCCATCAACTTCTGGATGATAAGATGAACTAAGATTTATCTGAGTCCCTAAGGCCTGTTGTAGGGAATTCCAGAATGTAAAAGTGAATAATGGATCCTAATGATAAATAATTCTCCTAGGAATCCCATGAAGTGTCACAACATCCTTCATAAAAACTCTAGCTACTAACACCACTGTATAAGATGACTGTATAGGAGAGAAATGGGCTACCTTTTCAGTATTTCAACTATAACCATGATAGAATCATGTCTTTGTTGGGTAATAGGAATTCCCAAAATAAAATACATAGAGATAATGTCCCACTTCCATTCTAGAATAATACAAGGTTGAAGGAGACTTCCTAGGTGCTAATGCTCAACCTTCACCCTCTAATACTCTAGGCACCTTTCCAAATAGTCTTCTATATCCCTCTTCATTCCTAAAGAATAGTATAAGTAGTAGATCAAAAAATACTTTCTTCAATCCAGAATGTTCCTAATGGGTGTCTAATGGGCCTCTAATAAGATAACTATACCAATATCTCTGAATAAAGGAACATAGTTTTGATCTTTCTCACATAACAACCCATTATAATCCAAAGAATACCTTGAGAAACATCCCTCTAAGGGCTTTCCTGACTCCAAATATACTTTTACCTCCTAATACTATGAATCTAAAGTGAGGGCATGAAGAATTTGACTCCTCAAATCTGTGCTAAGAGAGAGTCCTGACAACTCATGCACGCGTCTTCTCAGGAGATCAAGCACAACATTTTAATTTCCTTGGATATACTTAACCTCAAAATCATACTCACATAATAACTCCATCCGTCTGTGTTGTTGAGCATTGAGGTTAGGTTGAGTGAAGATATACTGAAGGCTACAATGATCTGTATGGAGCTTGAAACTGTGACCCAAAAAAAAGTGTCTTCATTTCACTAAAGCATGGACAACCACTGCTAACTCAAAATCATGTTTGGGGTAGTTAAGCTCATGGTATTTAAGTTTCATAGACTCATAAGCAATAAATTGAACTTTTTGCATAAGTATCACTCCAATCCCCTTAAGTGAAGCATCTGTACAAACCAAAAAGTTTCTCGAGGGATCAGGAACTACCAAGATCAGTGGACTGGTCAACTTTTCCTTCAAAGATTGGAAGGATGCCTCACACTTATCTGTCCACAAAAATTTCTTCCCTTTCCTCTATAAGGAAGTGATGGGGTGAGCTATCTAGGATAATTCCTTGTCAATCCTCCTATAATAACCGGCCAAGCCCATGAAACTCTGGACCTTAGAGACATTAGTAGGATTTGGCCACTCTATTATGGCCTGTATATTTTTTGGGTCAACCATAATACCATCCCTCGAGATAACACGCCTGAGGTACTTAAACTCTATCTGGAAGAGCTCACATTTCTACAAGTTAGCATAGAGCTGGTTATCTCTTAAAATATGTAACACCTGCCAAAGATGGTATTCATGTTCCTCAAATGTTTTGGAGAGTACTAAGATGTCATCCAAGAAGACTACCAAAAATTGATCCAAATAGGTTCTGAAATCCTCATTCATCAAACTCATGAATACCGAGGGACCATTTGTCAACCCAAATGGTACTACGTTGAACTCATAGTGACCATATCAGGTAGAGAAAGTTGTATGGTAGATGTATGCCTCATAAATCCCTAGGTGGTGGTACCCTAATTTAATATCAATTTTTGAAAATACATTTCCCCCCTTCATTTGATGAAATAGGTCATCGATACGAGGCAAAGGATACCGATTCTTATTGGTGAATTTATTGAGATGATGATAATCAATGCATAATATGAGAGAGCCATCCTTCTTCTTTTCAAAAATTACTGGGGTTCCCCAAGGGGAAACACTACGTTTGATAAACTATTTTTTCAAAAGTTCCTCTAGCTATAACTTAAGCTCACTTAGTTCCTACGTGGTCATGTGGTATGAAGCCTTTGAGATAAAAAAGCTCATGACACCAAGTCTATATGGTAATAAATGTCTCTTTTGGGAGGCATTCCAGGTATTTCCTTTGGAAATACATCTGCAAATTCCTATAATAATGGGAGATAAAGTGTTACACTTTTAATTTCCCCATCATCCATGTCATTTACTGAGGCTATAAACAAATGACATCCCTTGTGCATGCACCTCTTGAATTGCATCACGCATATCCATACCAAGAACTACCCCATAAAAGCCTAAGGGAATGACTTAGAGGTCTATTGAGGTAAATAAAGGTCCTAGACCCAACTAAAAAATATGAGCACAAGAGTTTGTGGCCACATTTCCCCTGAGGCTAACTCTACCTTCCACCTATCTCCTTGCCTAACTATCGCTAACCCACACCACTTAACTAGAGAAGGAGAAATAAAGGAATATGTGGCTCCTGAATCAAACAAAATAGTGGTAGAAATACCCCCAAAAAACCTGACGTCTTGATAGATGTTCCCTATTGTTCTACCCGCCTTTGATCTAATGCAACAAATACCCTATTAGATCTACCTACATCACCAATTGTGGTTTCTGAAGTGTCTCGTCTATAACTAGATGCTGGTGCTAATTTATGAGGGAAATTAACTGCAATATGACCATATTTCTCGCAAGAAATCCTTTACTTCTAAAAAAATTCTTCCCTGAGGTAGGGGCACTGGACTGTTGAAAACTACCTTAACTAGCATTCTGTTCTGTGCTTTGAGCTGGTTGAGATTTTGGATATCACTTGTTGCACTGCCAATTATGAGGATTAACCAATTGAGATCCACCACTCTTATTACTTATAAATTTATTATTTTGGTGGTTCTGACTACCCTACGATGTATAAGGATAATTCTTGGGACTTGATGCCCCATGGGACTAATGTAAGAATTATGGTAGTTTTTGGAGGAGCTCCAAAGATTGGTCATATAAAGTTACATAATTGGTTTTCATTGATGGTAAAATGATCAGTTAATATGATTGGAGTGACCGGTAAGATCCGTACATGATCGACAATGGGAGAAATGATTAATTGTGTTGATCGGTGTACATGAGGTGTATAGGAAGAACAATTTCAATTAGTTAAACTGGTAGCAGTCAGGTTACAAAGAAAATAAGATGATGCAATCATAAAGGAGACATTGATATGGTATGGGGATCCATGGTTATGACCGTGAAAACTAATTTGATGTTTTGAGTGAATTATGTTTTTGATGTGGAAGACAGTGTACCTATTGGATCAATGATCATAATTTAATGATGGATCAGTTAAGGTGGTAGATCTGAGGTCGGATATTGTTTATGGAAATTTATATTATGTTTGGGGATGAAGTATAAGGTATGATTGACACTTATTTTGAGGAAGTTGGTAAATGTTTTGTGCCGACTTTGATGGAAATTTTTTAGGTCTTAAGTCAC
This sequence comes from Thuja plicata, assembly GCA_018584345.1. Lineage (NCBI taxonomy): Eukaryota > Viridiplantae > Streptophyta > Pinopsida > Cupressales > Cupressaceae > Thuja > Thuja plicata. The sequence goes on from MU227218.1 coordinate 1,134,002, forward strand.
TTAAGAACACATTATATAAGGAGATCTAAATAGTAATATTTAGGGTTGCGATCGTATTTCAAGTGCAATGATCAGAGATTGAAGAAGGAGTGACCAATACAACATCAGAAATAAAAGGACTAGAGAGGATCTGATAGGCAAGCAATGCCATTCTACAGATCGTTATTTCTATTGTTTCCTATCAGTTACAATAGGTTAAATCCCTTAACAAGGTAGATACTAATAGGTCTTTATTGTAAATCCTTTAATAGGGTAACTTCTTAATTAAAGGTTGAAATCCTCTAATGTGGTAGACTCTTACAAGTCTTTTGGTACTTCTAACAAGGTACTAGTCACTTTTAATAGAACCCTAGAAAAGGTATTGCAGCTCCTAACATGGAAAACATTTTTACAATAGCAAGGTGATTTGTGGGTGTCATCCCCACCATGGTTTTTTCCCCTCTAACAAGGGTTTCAACTGAAACATATACGTGTCATATGTGATTCTTTTGTGGATGCTTAATGTTTTTTACTTTTATATATTATCAGTTCCATGTTTCATTATTTGGAAGTTGTTGATTAGCTTTGGTAGATTGATTGTGAAATTATTAGGAATAAAAGTCAACAACACAACTGAGAGGGGGGTGAATAAGTTGTGAGACAAATTATTAAACATTAAACTTTATAAACAAAAATTTCATCCAAATGATAACATAGAAAATGCCAACATAATAACACAATCCTTTATTGTCGAGGAACCCCTGTTAAAGGTAAAACCCTGGTGGAAATTAGCACCCACAAATAATGTACTGAGAGTATAGTATCCCTGTTAAAAGATTTAGCCCTGTTAGGAGCTTATTGATGAATTATAGTATAGAGTCCTTGTTAAAGTCTAGACCCTGTTAGGAGTCAAGAGTATCAGTGGGCTTACTACCTAAAGAAGGTTAAATCCACCCTCAAAGACTTACATTCTGAAACACAAGTGTACATAGAAAATATAAAATCCAATGAACTATCTGATAACAACTATCTTTGCTTCGTTAGTTCCAATGAAATAGCACAATCACAAAATCTACTCTACATCCAACAGAAAAACAAGCTCGCAGCTTCCATACTTTTATTTCTCTGTCAATTATCTTCTCTTCATACATACATCTTTTCAAGAGAAAGGATCTCTCATATATACCCTATTACAATAATTGATTAGGTCGGCCAATTAATCTTTCCCAATATACAAATAATTATTTAACCCCTTACTAAGGAGCACCTTTGAGATGCCATCTAATATGGTGGTCTCTTGTCATTTTGGTGTGCTAGTGTGTGTAAGACCCTCTAGTAGGGAAATGTAGATATATATGGTCATGTTGACCAAGAGTAGTTTAGGTAATTTTTCATCTTATGCTTCTGTTTGGGTAGAATAGCTCTTTTTGGCTCTTATTTAATGGACTGTCCTTGATGATGTCATCAATGGGTAGGGTGATTTCATAGTGGTTCTTAGGGTCCATAGTTACCCTAGGTGGTCTAGCTAGGGTTAGATAAGGTAGATTGGTGGAGAAAACACTTTAAAAGTGTAAGTTGCACAAAGATGTAAAATGTTGCTATGCAACATTAGCAATTTTTAAAAGTTGCTGACAACATTTTGTTGTCTAGGGAGTTTCGAGGTTCTAATGGTTTTTGAACCCATAGAAGGGATGCAACATGTGTGTCTAAGATATATAAGGTGAAAAAACCCTAATTTGAGGGAGAAGAAGACAGTGTACGGATTTTGGTTATTGGAGCCAAGAGAGTTTTAATGAGCAGACAACAGATTTGAAGTTTTTTGGTTTTTGTTATTGTGAATGGATTGAAATTAAGACTGTGACTATTAGAATCCATTTTTTTCATGTTACCAAGATTTTCCAATCATTAGTTTTCTTTTTAGTAGTTCTTTGTTTGTGTTTTGTGAATTCTTTCAGTTTTGGACTGTTTGTTGTCCAGTTTTGGCCAAGGAGCAAAGATGTGGACCTAACTCCACTTCCCACCATTGGTTTTGTATGGCTACCTAGGAATGGAGACTAGGTCCATGGAGCTTCAAGGATGTGGAAGAAGGAGCTCTGAAAGCGCTTGCAAGCATTTTTAAACACTTGCCCTAGGCGAGCTACATGCATAGCCCGGTTAGGAAGAGCAAGTGACAGTTGGTTTAAAAGTTGCAGGGTGTGTTCTCATGAGCCAAGAAGGCCATGGGTGTACTAAAGGATGTTATGTAGGTGATCCAAAAAGTGGAGGAGTGACCAAGACATCTACATGCTAGGTTTTGATCCAAAAGACCCAAAACTGGTCTAAAACCAAGGAAAGAGCCATATTTCAGAAGTAGGGTGTACGGACAGTGTCAGACCAAGTGACCTAAAAAATCCTTGTGGGTTTTTTCTCTACTTACAAGATATCAAGAAATATTTGGGGGTTCTTTGGGAGTTTTGCACTGGAAAAGTGCTGTCCTAAAAACTAGGAGGCCTAATTGTGCAAAAAGGCTACAAGGCTTGAAAATCAGGAAACTAGAACTCGATGGGAACATGGTTCAATTTGGTGGTTCAGAACCTAGGTTTCAATCCAAAAATGGAGTGTATTGAAGCCCTGACCCTCCTGCAAATCCAAATTTGAGTTTAGGGCTTGGAGTGGTTTGAGTGGAAGGCTCTTGTAGAACACAAGAATGGTGATTTTGACAAGATAGGTAGCTTCTTGGTTGGAGAGAAGAATTGATTCTTCCAAGTGGTAGAGGGTGGATTGAGGAAGCCCTAGA
>MU227218.1:1141109-1167953 GCA_018584345.1 Thuja plicata
TATGGGTGACCTTGTGATGGTGCATCTCAATAAGTCTAGGTTGCAGAAGGGAGTCCCCACCAAGCTGCAGATGAGGAGGATTGGACCTTGCAAGATTCTTGCAAAGTATGGGCAAAATGCCTATAAATTTGACTTGCCAACAGATTTGGCAATCTCTCCTATTTTCAATGTGCAAGATTTAGTCTAGTATAAGGGACCTACACCAGAAGATATAGAGGTACAGTCAGATGGTAAGGACATAGCAGCAGATGTTCAGCTTACCCCTACACCAACACCAAGGGCAGTGAAGATTTTAGACTCTCGGGTGAAGAAAAAGACTAGAAAGGGCACCTATATGGAACATATCATTCAGTGGGTAGAAATGTCAGTGGCTGAGGCTACTTGGGTGGCTGAGAGTGACTTTAAGAAGCAGGGAATTGATCCTCAGCTCCTGTCCCCAAAGGTGACATAAGTTCTTAACCTGTGTAGTATGGTGTAGGAGCACCTTTGAGATGCCATCTAATATGGTGGTCTCTTGTCATTTTGGTGTGCTAGTGTGTGTAAGACCCTCTAGTAGGGAAATTTCAATATATAAGGTCATGTTGACCAAGAGTATTTTAGGTAATTTTTCATCTTATGCTTCTGTTTGGGTAGAGTAGCTCTTTTTGGCTCTTGTTTAATGGACTGTCCTTGATGATGTCATCAATGGACAGGGTGATGTCATAGTGGTTCTTAGGTTCCATAGTTACCCTAGGTGGTCTAGCTAGGGTTAGATAAGGTATATTTGTGGAGAAAACACTTTAAAAGTGTAAGTTGCACAAAGATGTAAAATGTTGCTATGCAACATTAGCAATTTTTAAAAGTTGCTGACAACATTTTGTTGTCTAGGGAGTTTCAAGGTTCTAATGGTTTTTGAACCCATAGAAGGGATGAAAAATGTGTGTCTAAAATATATAAGGTGACAAAACCCTAATTTGAGGGAGAAGAAGATAGTGTACGGATTTTGGTTATTGGAGCCAAGAGAGTTTTAATGAGCAAACAACAGATTTGAAGTTTTTTGGTTTTTGTTATTGTGAATGGATTGAAATTAATATTGTGACTATTAGAATCCATTTTTTTGCATGTTACCAAGATTTTACAATCATTAGTTTTCTTTGTAGTAGTTCTTTGTTTGTGTTTTGTGAATTCTTTCAGTTTTGGACTGTTTGTTGTCCAGTTTTGGCCAAGGAGCAAAGATGTGGACCTAACTCCACTTCCCACAATTGGTTTTGTATGGCCACTTGGGAATGGAGACTAGGTCCATGGAGCTTCAAGACTATGGAAGGAGGAGCTTTGAAAGTTCTTGCAAGCATTTTTAAACACTTGCCCTAGGCGAGCTACATGCATAGCCCGGTTAGGAAGAGCAAGTGATAGTTGGTTTAAAAGTTGCAAGGGGTATTCTCATGAGCCAAGAAGTCCATGGGTGTACTAAAGGATGTTATTTAGGTGTTCCAAAAAGTGGAGGAGTTCCCAAGACATCTACATGCTAGGTTTTGATCCAAAAGACCCAAAACTGGTCTAAAACCAAGGAAAGAGCCATATTTCAGAAGTAGGGTGTACGGACAGTGTCAGACCAAGTGACTTAGAAAATCCTTGTGGGTTTTTTCTCTACTTACAAGATATAAAAAAATATTTGGGGGTTCTTTGGGAGTTTTGCACTGGAAAAGTGCTGTCCTAAAAACTAGGAGGCCTAATTGTGCAAAAAGGCTACAAGGCCTGAAAATCAGGAAACTAGAACTTGATGGGAAGATGGTTCAATTTTTTGGTTCCAAACCTAGGTTGAAATCCAACAATGGAGTGTATTGAAGCCCTAACCCTCTTGCAAATCCAAATTTGAGTTTAGGGCTTGGAGTGGTTTGAGTGGAAGGTTCTTATAGAACACAAGAATGGTGATTTTGACAAGATAGGTAGCTTCTTGGTTGGAGAGAAGAATTGATTCTTCCAAGTGGTAGAGGGTGGATTGAGGAATCCCTAGAGGTCTTAGGAGAGGCCTAACAAGAGTTCAAAGCAAACTCAGAAGGTTACCAAGGAGGCTCCCTATCAATCGGCCAATTAATCTTTCCCAATATACAAATAATTATTTAACCCCTTACTAAGATACAAATGGTACCTATAGTGAGAAAACATAAATTACAATTCATTAAATATAATCCAAGACCCGTAATCCATGCTCACAATCCATAATACATGCTACATCTCTAAAGTCGGCCCCAAGTAGGTCTCCTCTAGGATACATGCAAAAGATGACATAACCAAAAATAATACAAATATAAACCCATAGAAAACATTCCTTAACATTCCTTATGTCATCCCTTAAGCTTTCTTAACCTGAATCCTTATCGCTCGTAAGTTATACTCAAAACACAAAGACTAACTCTATAAAACATCACTGTCACCGTCTAGTATCCACTCTTCACTAAAAAATATGAAACTCATCTAATAAATATTATTAAGCCATGAAACCTTAGGAATAACACCACACATCACTATCTTTTCTCATTCTAAATCAACCATATAGTATTCGTACACGTCTGTCAGTTATAAAGCAATAGTAATAACCAATGTGTTCTTCCTTCATAGAAACATATATTGACATCAGTAACACAACATGAATGCCAACATCGTCATCAGGAACCAATTCCAACAATATCCCCCTTTGGCATTGATGAAAACATATGAGAAAATCCATCAACCCAAAAGTACTCTCTCAATACAATCTTCTCAATATCCTCAACACAGCTCTCCCTAAATTGTAGGGATTTTCACATAGAATCTCTCCCCCTTTGAAAATAATGGAAAAAGGGTGCCATAACTCTTCTTCTTCATTCTTCAAGGTGTAGATTTTTCAAATCTTCATGCCTGAAACAACCAGGTACAAAATCACCCAAATATGTTCTGTAATGTTCTTGCGATCACTCGCCCTGAGGAGTAGATCCATACATCAAGTCCAGAAAATGATATAGCTTCAAAAGACACTGGACTGATGCATTCCTACATCAATTTAGTTCACACAAGGAGGAGCTCACACCCCAAGCATACCTCTGAGATACTGAAAGGCATCCTTTGGAAAAAGGTTTTGTAAATATATCTTCTATCTGTTCCTTTGTGTTGACATACTCCAATCTGATCTCCTTCTCTGCTACCTTATCTCTCAAGAAATGATACTTAATTGAAATATTTTTAGTGTTTGAATGCATTAATGGATTCTTTGACATATTTAATGTGCTAGTGTTATCACAATGAACAACCAATGTCTCTTCAAAAATTATTCCAATGCCCTTCAACATTTGTTTCATCCAAACAATTTGTGTACAATTTATAGTAGTAGAAACATACATAGATTCAACAATAGACTGAGCTATACAATCCCACTTCGTACTTAACCATGAAACCAACCTTTTCCCAAGGAAAAATTCTCCACCACTTGTACTATTTCTATCATCCATACTACCTGCCCAATCAACATTAGTATATGCATGTAAGATAAAGTCATGTGACTTTTCATACCATAACCCATATTCTATGGTTCCTTTCAAGTATCTTAAAATTATTTTCATAGTAGAAAGGTGTGTGTTTTTAGGATCTTCTTTATATCTCACCACAATTCCAACTACATTAGAAATATCTGGTCTGGTGTGAGTTAGATATTGTAGGCCTCCAATCATTGATCTATACTTTGTCTGGAAAACACTCTGAGTTTCATCATTAGTAGTAAGCTTGTAATCAATCACCATGGGTTTCCCATGAGGTTTACAATCTTCCATCCAAAATTTATTCAACATTTCCTTAAGATACTTAGTCTGAGAAATGAAAATACCACTCTTGTTCTAATTAATTTGCAATCCAAGGAAAAATTTCATTTCACCAATCATTGACATTTCAAATTCATTTTCCATTTCTTTAGAGAATCTTTTACTCATCACATCATTTCCTGCAAAAATGATATCATCAACAAAAAATTCTATGATTAGAATTCCATCTTCACTAGTTCTTAAATACAAATTAATGTCTGCATTACCTTTTTTGAAACTAAGATGAAGTAGATACCTGTCCAGTCTTGCATACCATTCTCTAGGTACTTGTTTAAGTGCATATAATGCTTTCTTCAACTTACAAACCATGTCTTGATCTTTTGTCAAAGGAAATCCACTAGGTTGCTCAATGTATACCTCTTCCTTTGGATCTCCATTCAAAAATGAAGATTTCACATCGAGCTGATATACCTTAAAATATTTGTGTGTGACATAAGCAAGAAATAATCTCACTACTTACAACCTAGCAATAGGAGAAAATGTTTCTTTAAAGTCTACGCCTTCTTGTTGTGAGTAGCCTTTTAATACCAATATTTCTTTATTTCTTACCATTGTTCCTTCCTCATCCATTTTGTTTATGAAAACCCATTTAGTTCCTATAACATTCTTGTTTTTAGGTCTTGGAACCAATTCCCAAGTATTGTTCTTATTTATCTATTCTAATTCTTCCTGCATAGCTTTAGTCCAAGATTCATCTCTACATGCCTCATTAGTATATTTTCGTTCAACTTGAGAAATAAAAAAAAATCATCTCTTAATTTAGATCTTGTCATCATTCTTTTATTAGCATCTCTAATAATTTGATCTTCAGGATGGTTTTTCTTAACATACCTCAGAGTCTTAGTAATTTCAATAGGATTATTTTAATCATCTTGATATACCTCGATCTCACAGTCAATCTCACAAGGTTCTTCTTTCTCTACAATAACTTCCGTGACTTATGTAATATGATTAAAGTCATACATTCTCTCTTAAATCTGGAAATTTTCTTCAATCCTCACATTAGCACTCTCAATCATCTTCCTTAATCTTATATTGAAACATTTATAGGCTTTTCTCTTAGTGGAATAACCAAGGAATATCCCTTCATCACTTCTAGCATCAAACTTCCCAATCAAATCATCTCTTTTGATATAGCATTTACTACAAAATATTCTAAAATATTTTATAGTAGGAGTATTATTAAACCATAATTCACAAGAGTCTTACTTGTACCTTCTCTAATCTGAATTCTATTCAAAGCATAAACAATAGTACCAACAACTTCTCTCCAATGAACATGTGATACATTTCCTTCCAGCAACATAGTTCTAGCAACATCTAATATTGTTCTATTTCTTTTCTCTACTATCCCATTCTGTTGTGGTGTCCTAGAGGACGATGTCTATCTGTATATTCCATGTTCTTCGTAGTAGGTATTGAATAAAGCTGAAATAAACTCATCACCTCTATCTAATCTCAAAAAGTTTATCTTTAAGCCTGATTCATTCTCAACTTTTTCTTTGAATATCTTGAATTTGTCAAACGCTTCTGATTTCTCTCTTAAATATGTAGACCATATCATTCTAGAAAAATCATCAAAAAAAAGTATAAAGTACCTTTCACCATAGTAAGATCTTGTTCTTGTAGGACCACATAGATTTGTATGCACTAGATCTAACTTCCCTTTCGCTGAGTAAGATTTTCATTTAAAACTGCTTCTAGTCTGCTTCCTCATTATACATTCTCTACACATGGTGTTAGATGGTTTCACAATTTTTTGTAGATCTCTAACTATAGTAGTCATACTTGCCTTCAGAATATTATCAAAATTAACAAGAAAAAATATTCTATGCCATAACCAATTTTCATCAACCTTCGCAACAAAACAAGAAGCCTCAGATGTATTTAGTTCAAATAAATTACCTCTGGATTTAGTAATAGATTTGATCAAGTCTCTTGACTTACTTCTGATAGAAGATTTCCCATCAATTAATTTCAATTGATAACCCTTGTCCAATAGTTGTCCAACACTCAACAAATTATGCTTAAGTCCATCAACAAGTAATACATTGTCAGTATTTTTCTTTCCATCCAAAGATATGGATCCAACTCCAATGATGAGGTTAGAGGTATTATCACCAAATCTTAAAACACCATCATCATACTTTTTCATATTAACAAATTTATTTTTATCTCCAGTCATATGATGTGAGAAACCACTGTCTATAACCCATTCATATTTCTTTTCAACATGAGATACCAAAGCTCTTTCTTCATGTAAAGGTTTCTCATCCTTGATAGAAATAAATCCAATCTCATCATAGTCAATAGCATTATCATAAAAACACCTTTACTAGCATAATAACATTCCTTATCCTTTGAATACTTAGGTTTATAAAGATTATATTTATACTTTGGAATCTTTTTAGGACATCTAGATGCAAAATGACCTATCTTATTGCATGAAAAACATTTCAGAGGTAGTTTTCCTTCAAAATTACCTTTACCTCTCTTTTATCTTCTAGTGACCATGGCCACAATTTCATCTAACTTTATTCTTCCTGTATTTGTTCCCATTCATCAGCATATTCACCAAGTTCTTCTCTCAAGTCACTACTGCTAGTGCTCGTAGTTCCTGATAAAGTATTTTTATTTTTATGCACAGTCACCTTGAATACTAACTCAACTTTAGGTAATGAATTTTCCAGCTCAGTGACCTCAAAGGTAGTTAATTTTCCAATCAACATATCTTTATTGAAGTTTGGTGTCAAAGGTATGATCTCTTCTATAGCTTGTACTTTGGTTTTGTATATAGGTGTCAGAGATAGAATTTTTGCAATCATTTCTTCCTCACTGTAAGTGCCTCCAGAGTTTATGATGCCAATAAAAACTTTAGTAATTCTCTGCACATATGCTCTAATATTTTCATCATCTCTCATTTTCAATGTTTCCATCTTTTCCTTCTAGTTGTGCAACTTCGCCTACTTAGTAAACTTGTCTCCTACATACAGTGATTCCAATCTTGTCCAAATGTCACGTGTAAAATCCAAATATTTAACCTCTATGAACTCACCTTGAGAAAGTGAACTAATCAATGCTTCTCTTGTGACCATGTTGTGTGAGAATAATTTTTTTTCATCATCAATAGCCTTGTTTAGTTCATCCGCAACCTTCATCTGTACAATTCTTTGTTAAAGGTAAAACCCCGGTGGGAATTAGCACCCACAAATAATGTACTGAGAGTATAGTATCCCTGTTAAAAGATTTATCCATGTTAGGAGATTATTGATGCATTATAGTATAGATTCACTATTAAAGGACATACCCTATTAGGATTCAAGAGTATCAGTAGGCTCACTTCCCAAGCACACTACCTATAGAAGGTTAAAGCCACCCTCAAGGACTTACAGTCCGAAACACAAGTGTATATAGAAAATATACAATCCAATGAGCTTTCTGATAGCAATTGTCTTTTCTTGGTCATTTCCAATGAAATATCACAATCATAAACTCTTCTCCACATCTAGCAGACAAACAAGCTCGCAGCTTCCACACTTTTCTTTTTGTCAATTATCTTCTCTTCATACATACATATTTTCAAGAGAAAATATCTCTCAGATATACCCTATTACAATAATTTATTAGGTCAGACAATTAAGCTTTACCAATATATAAATAATTATTTAACCCCTTGCTAAGATACACACGGTACCTATAGCAAGCAAACATCAATTAATCGATGATCACAATCCATAATACCTGCTACATCTATGAAGTTAACCCCAAATAGGTCTCCTCTAGAATACACGCCAAAACTAACATCACCAACAATCATATGACTAGTGACCCATAATAAAAATTCCTTAACATGCCTTTTGTCATCCCTTAAGCTCACATAACCTTAATCCTCATCGCTCACCAGTTATACTCAAAACACAGAGACTAACTATATTAAATATCACTCCTCTTGATATTAACCTTAGCTGCTTGAGGAAAAGATCCTTAAAAACCAACATGGAGAGTTATAGGTATGAGAAGTAGCTTGAGGATGCAATTAGATTTGTTGTGGGTTCACAACACACCACATTTTTTGGTCCTCTAACCATGGGGAACCCCCTTCTTTTGCTTTTTTCATTTTTTGGTCTTGTACTTTTCCCCCATTGAGTCCTCGCTCGGTCAACCTCAGAAGAACAGGCGTTAGCATGATTAGACAAGGAAAAGAACCTTTTTGGCCTTTCAACCCTTTTGGCATTTTGGGGGACCATAGTACTCTGAAACACCAAAATGGTTGAAAGGCTAAAAGTTGGTCCTTTCAGTGTTTTTGGCCTCCAAAAACACCAAAAGTACGAAGGTGCCTACCTCTAAAATTTTGATGTTTTGGACATTGAAACCACCGAAAATGCTAACATTAAAGTCCGTAGGTTATAAATTATGAAGGCCCCAATTTGAAATCAGTTTGTGTTCTCGATTCTAATTTCCTCGGGAGCTCGCAGCTTCAACAACTTTTTCCCTTGGCCCTGAGATTGACCGCACGCGTGCACCTCTAGCTTCATTGTGTCATCCTCCCCACTCCTAGCTACTCCAAGGTAGGTCTCATTCGCTGCCTCATGTTTTCTTTCCCCTCCTCTGGTTTGTTTTTAAGTTTTTCCATTTTTTCGCCCTAGCGCTTGTCTGACCTAGGGCCTTTGGATCTCCTTCTCCCCTGGTCTCTAAGGGCCTTTGGGTGCCTTTGTTTTGTAGGAGGTCCATCCGTGTCGAGTTGGGTTTTTCCCTCTAGTTTTTTTGTTAGGTTTTTGTCCGGTCGTGGCTTTTGCCACAGGGTTTCAGCCTCCAAAAGGCCAAAAATTGGGTCATGTGGTTGTTTGTCTTGTTTTTGGAGATTTAACCCTTTTGGTGTTTTGGACCTCCACAACATCCAAAATAATGACAAGACTAAATCCACAAAAGTCCTGTCTCTCATTACTATTTTGGAGACTCGACCTTTTTGGCATCTCGGACCTCTGAAAGGTCTGAAATGCTGATAGATCCAAGTCTTCGAAACCTAGTCTTCAAGTTTCAGGATTTTTGGCATCCGCAAAACTTTCAGACTTTTAGATGCTGAAAGGACCGAAACAAACTCACTTCAAATGATGGATTTTTGCACTTTCAACCTTTTCAGCCTCTGAAACAGTCTTCACTATCTGAAACCATGATAGTGAGAAAAACCTGCATTCTCGGTGACTTAGAGAGTTTTGCTATGTTTTCTTAGTTTAGTCAGCTTTCTTTCAGTTTGTTCTTCAAATAGGATACTGATACTTGGATGTTTTACTACAGGAATGCCTAAGAAGAAGACTACTTCACCCATGAAATACCAATACAAGTGGAACATTCCCCCTTCCAAAATTAGCAACAGGCACAACGAAATCACTGATAGCGATATTGGGAATGTGGATTGGGATGACTTCCTGATAAGGTGTGGCCAACCAGCTGGGAGATCAGAGGATTGTACTTCCCTAGTACTAGCAAGACTAGTTAGTGCAGCATCCCACCCAGTGCCCGTGTCTTCACCTAAGCTAATCATGACCCTGGAAAACCATTATGATTCTAACAAAAGGGTGTTCCAGAATACTGAGGGCCAAGTAGTATTGGCTATCAGGCCAGATGTCATAGATGATGTCTTTCATCTCCACAAGGGCATAGAAAAGTTCTATGACTTTTTCATGGAAAAGGGAAACTTATGGTTTAGAAACAAAGGGGAGGAAGCTTATGAAATAGTCAACAACCATTACCTCGAGCAACCTCTTCCCAAAAATAAGCTAGACAAACTAGACTTGTGAAGAGGATACATGAAAGATGACAATAAGGTGACCATAACAATGATAAGCTGAGTATATGGGTTACCATAATCATTCCAACTAGAAAATTGGATGATTCTCCTTATAGAAAGAATTAGGGGCTGCAGGTCTAGGATCAACTAGGGAACCATCATCAGTGACAAGTTGAATGAATAGCTGGTGGTGGTAAAGCAAAACCCTAAGTTTTATATGAGTACTTATTTGGTGTACTTACTAGAAGCAAGGGAAGATTACCTAGGACTCATCAAGAGAGGAAGCATAAATGATCCCAATGCATGGCCCCACATCGTATACCCCCAATTATAGAAAAGGGCAAAAATGTCAGAAGATAGCCTAGACTACCGGATAGTCAATGATGCCTTCATTTTTGCAATCATCTGATCTATTGAGGGTGATTTTGCAAAAGGGATGTCATAGGAAGAAGCCACCAAGGTGAGGGCCATAGGTGCCTATTACATACAATTTAGAACCTTCACACACATTTGAATAGCAGGATCAACTATGAATCCAAAGAAGTTGCCTAGATATCCATCTGACTGGATAATCATTTTGGAAATGGCTCGATAGCTCGAAGATGCCTATGAACACATAAACCACAAGAAGAAGCACTGTTGGGATTTTCCCATCTCACTGGGACCATATACCCTACAGGACATGAAGGTCTATAAATGTTTTCCCTTCGAATGGGATGACTGTCCCCTACAACTCTATGACATAGTGCAGCCTCAATTTGACCCTATAGGCACATACATCCACATTATTGGCAATTTCTACATTCATGAACCACACCTGGAGGATCACTGGATAAACTACATAGATGATCATGAGGTCAAAATCTAGGATTATTGTAGAATGAATCTTACCTTGGCAAAAGAAGTCATAAAGACCCTTATTCCCCTGAAGGTTTGGGAGTATGATTCATAAGAGGTCCTATAGACCATCTATATAGATGACAAGATATATGACCGACCCATCATGAAGGCAGAGGTCGACAAAGATGAAAATGATGACATAAATTTCTAGGCAAGGCACAATGAGAACAACAGAAGAATGGATCAAGAGGCCATACAAAATGAGCCCAATACCTATGAAATCATTGATGGATCCACCCAAGAAGGCGGATAAACAATGTGGAGAGATAAATACAGTGCCACAATACAAGAACGCACCGCTACAAAAGACAAGCACAGTGTATGGCCACTAACTTGCCACATCTTGACCCCTGGAGGATCAATAACCATAGAGGCTGCATCACCCTTCAAAACCACATTGAAGGTTATGAATGGTCTCAATACCGAAGTCTCAGTTAGTTCCTCAGGAGAGGAAGAAAAAGTCTAGGAAAATCAAGATGAGGCAATGCAAGAAGGAGACAAGACAGAAGAGGAAAGGGAAGAGGAAGAAGAATGTTGAGGAGAAGGGGGTGAAGGGGAACAAAGATAGGAACAAGAAGAGGGGCCAAACAAAGAAATATCTCCAGGGTCCCAAAATTTAGATTCAATTCTCCAAATTACCCCATATGAGCCGGTCACTGCATCTAGTAGACCTACATGGTTTACTAAAGAAATCCAGTCAAGGAGAAGGACCTATTAAGATAAGGATGAAGGTGAAAATGCAGGTATAACATCTTTAGGGCAAGCCTTTCATCAGGCAAAAATAATGTTACCTGCACGGACAATGTCCTATGTCACTCAAGACACTAGGGGTGCTAGAATGCATAGGTTGCAGTCCCATCTGCCAGCACTTCTCAAGCCCCAACTACCTCAGAAGACTATACATTTGAAGAGGTAGATTTAGGGGAACCTACCAGGGAAGGGAGCAAGACACTAGTTGCCTTGGGGATTAAACATGCTCTGGGTTTCATGAGCAAGGATGAAGAGACCATAAAAACCTTGATCAAGCAGAATGAAACCTTGAAGAGATTCATTCACAACATGGTTGGTCCCATTGACCCCAACTTCCCAGAGGCCTCATTACAGGCAGTGTTGGATAAAAGAAACACCCCAGACTTGCCAATAGGTTTAACCCCATCCTTCATCAAAGAAAGCGCAGATTGGAAGGAAGATTTTGAGAATTATGGGGAAGGTGCCATCAAGAAAATATTCAAACCTTATAGGGTTATCCTTGTAGAGGCTACAAACTTGATTGATTTGATGATAGATGAGGGTGACCTAGAGTTTGAAACAAGAAAATGGTGAACCACCCTCCAGGATTTACAGGTTATTAAGAAACAAATCTTTCGAATCTTGGTGAAGATATATGAAGGTGAAGAGTTAGAAAATTTTGAAACTTGGATAAAGCAGATGATCAAGATAATCAACCTTTACGAAAAGTGTCAAGCCTTCATATTAGAGAAATAGAAAGAAGTCTTGGAATGGGTGGAGGAAATAGATTCTTTCTTCACTAGGGTTGGCCTTGATTTGTACCAGGATGAAGCTAAGAACATCTTACAAACATCTAAAGAAGTGGTCCAATAATTCAGGAACATCATGTCAAGTGTAGAAACTAAGAAAGCATTGCAACAATTGTTTCACTCAAAAGAAGAGATGACACAGATGGTTAATCATGTAGAGGAGATCCAGTTTTTCGCTTCCAAGCTAACTGCCTTCAAAGAAAAGCAAGAATTGAAGGTTAACCAGGCAAAAAGGAAGGGGATAAACTATGAGGAGGTTCAGGAAATCATACAAAGGCTCTGGGATGCACACCGAGAGGTATTCCCAAATTGACCCCTTAGACCACAGAGCAGTTTTAAATAAGAAATCTCCAAACACTTAAAATATTTCCTTAAGGCAGGTTTCAAAGTTTTCAGCCTTTCGGCCTTTTGGCCCCACCAACAATCCAGTTCTTTGGCCTTTTGGCCTTTCGGCCCTACAGAGTTTTCAGCCTTTTGGCCCTTTCATCCCTCTGAGTTTTTGGTCTTTTCGGCCTTCTATATATTTCAGCCTTTTTGGCCTCTGACAAGTTTGAACTTTGGCCCAAGGTTCTGATGATAAACACTTAAAGATTTTGACACTAAAAAAGTTTTGGAGTTGAGGTTAGGGTCCGAAAAAACTGGGTGTTTCCAGCGAGATCACATTTTTTCCACACCAGTTGAATCCCAGATTTAATTGATGGTCAACTTGAGTTCATTTTAAAGGTACTAAGGGTTACCTATTAGTCTCCACCACCAGAAGAGCTTCCAGATGAATATTCCAAGAAAGACTTCCAGAAACAAGAAGAAGACTCCAAGTTTTCAGAAGAAACCCTCCTTTTCTCTTTCTTCTTGGCGAGTTTGACCCTCCTTGCATGGGAAAATTGATTGTAAATGGGTCCATGGATCCATGTGAGCTATCTAGTGTCAGTTAAGAATAGTTTCCCTTTCAGTAAAGTTTTAGTTTACTTTATTTTTCTCTCTGATGCCCTAAATTCAGAATTTAGAGTCAGGGATCAAATTCTATATATTGTAATCACAAATCAATGTAAAGGGTCAGATTCCTAATGCAATAAATATATACATTTGGTTCTTCATTCGTGTTGTGTGAATTTCTGCTACCTATGTGAAATTATTGAATGTATGCTTGCATTATTCATTATTTTTAGAGAGCCTCTTGTTTATTATGTTTCAAATTTGTGTTTCTTTTAGTTGGAGTTTGTTGTTATTTTCTTTACCTTGCTGTGACAAATGCGTGGAAGAGATAATCTTTGGGCTTAGTGATAAATCTATCTCATGTGTACACACATCTTGGTGGCTTCATGATCTGATCAATTTTGAAAACCTTGTAGGAGTGAATACATCTTCTCTTGAAATGCTTGCATCCATGGGGTAGTGAATCATGACTTGTCTGGTTCATGCCTCGTGGGTTTACACCAAATCTCTCCCATCATTCAATTCAGAAGGAAGGGTTTACAAATGGTTTAGGTCCATAGGATTTCACTTTTAGTCATTTCCTTACTTTCTCGTTACTCTACTCGTTATTCTTTTCTGTCTTTCAAATTCTGAAATCTAACACCTTAGAAAATACAAAATTGCATTTTATTTCTCAAACCCCCCATATTTGTTAAATGAAAAATACCAAAAAAAAGAACTAAAGTGTTTTGCAGTTTGATGTCTTAAACATACCAGTGAAGGCCTCCTTCTAAACATTCACATTTATCTTCAACTGAGTAACCAAGCAGGTTGTGACCCGACCCCAGAGAACCTTGGGAATAACCCTGTTATTCTTTCAAGAGAGGAAATCAAATATCGAGATCCTAGCAAGTTATCTTGTGTTAAAACAATGCTCAACAAGTGTAATCAATGAACTAAAGTAAAAGTTGATGTACTCCCTTGCAAAAATTAGAGAACTCACTGAGCAGTTGATGGAAAGCCAAGATTACATTGAGCAACTGTCTGAAGGTAGTGTGTCTTAAGAATATGAGGAAGCAATTGCAGATATGTTGGATAAGTACAATAGACTTAAAGAGGAGCTAGAAAATCTGAAAAGAGAGCTTGAATTTTAGTCTCTCAAGATGTGTGAAGAGCTTGAAGGGAGAAGAGCTACTGAGGATGCAAATAAAACTATTGAAGATGCACTAAAGGATAAAGATGAAACCTTAACAGAAAAAATGGAGGAGCAACTATTCAGATTGGAGCAAGAATTTTTTGTATTGAATGAACACTTACATGACACAAATGAAGAAAACACTAACATATTAAGAGAGAATGAGGGATTAAGGAAAGAGAATGAAAAGATGAAAGAATATCTTAAAGCTGCAAATGACATACTAGATACATTTAGTAAGAGTTATGCTAAACTTGACAAACAACTTGCTAGTCAGAGGAGGAATGCAGAGAAACAAGGTCTATGTTTTTAAAAGTTTGAAGTTGGAGAATCATCTGGCACTAAGGATATAAATGTAGGAGACAAATCAAGATCCAAGGTGAATAATAAAACTGGTAAGAGAAGGTATAGACCATTATGTTTTAATTTTAATAAGGAAGGTCATACTACTAATGTATGCTGGTTTAAACCTATTGGTTCTAATGTTAGACCTATAGGTCCTACTACTAGATCAAATAATTCCTATAGTAGAGGTGATAACTACTATGCTATATCGAATGCATTCTAAGGAACTTGTTATTAATGAAATAAATTTGGACATATAGATAAAGAGTGCAGGGAAAGAATCAATAGTGAGTGGTCATATGATTAAAACAGTTAAAGACCTAATAATTAGGGTAATGGGTCAGATGTTACCTATTCTATTTGTCACAATAATGGAAATATGGTTGTAAATTTTAGATTAAGATCAACTAGAGGCAATGCTGGACTTTGAAATCAAACATGTATGGCTTTTTATATATGCAACAAAGTTGGTCATCTTGCTAGGTCATGCAGAGCAAGAAAGAATACCAAAGGCCAACCCATGAACAAAGATGCAAATGATAAAGGTAAGAGAATTGGTGATGATGAAGAAGTCAGAAGTGAAATAAAGACATGGGTGAAGAAAGGTAAACTGAAATCTTCTGTATTGTCTAAGAGCTCCACAGATTCAGGAAATGTGGAGAATCCATTGGTGAACTAAGTCTAACATGACTTAGGGGGAGCACTAAAAGGAAAATTCCTAAACTACCCTTATTAGTGAATGAGAGGTAAGATTCATATGCATATTGAGATGCCTATTTGTGATTTAATGATTTTAGTGAAGTTAAAGTGCTATATTTAGTTTTGTGCATGCATATAATGGTTGTTATGTTATAACTATTATAATCGGTGAAAAACACTATATGACCATTGAAAATGATAATTACATTCTCAATGATATAAAGATGAAAAAGTAAAATCTTTTGTTAATTTACATTCTTACAAGTTTATTGAAGAGAATTTGTAAACATTATAAAGATATGATGAGCATTTATTGATTGCTAATTGATATTTCGAGTGGTGAATTATATTGCTTGTTAAAGAAAACCTATCAGTGAAAGCGGAGGTTATTGATTATTGAGTGAAGATTCTACATGAGTATTACTGCTAAGAGCTAATTACTATCATTATGGATACTCTCATGATGATCGATATTGTGGATGAGATAAGACCCGTATTCAAGATACACCAATTGAAGGCTAACAAGAATGATCCTATGGGTGCCCTATCATTGACACCCTATGGTGTACTACTAACATAAGACATTCATGATGAACTATAACTGATTGAATGTTTGAAGATGGTAAGTTGATGATCACTGAGCTACAAAAAGTAAATGCAAGACATTCAACCAGTTAATGTATTGTATTGTCATTGATGTCAACTTAATATGTTATGATTTCTCATAAAGATATTGTGAAAACACTTGACTATCAAAAGAGACAGATTTTTTGTTGTTGGTAAAGGTATACACCGAGTGATAGGGTTACCCAAGAACAGTGAACCCTGAGCAGTTCATAGTGTTTCCCGATGGAAAAACAACACCGACATGCAATGTTACCCAAGAGACACAGTGGTACCTGAGAATAGTGTTACTCGAGAGCAATAGTACTTGAGCAAGTGTTACCGAGAAAACTAAGAGTTGATGATCAAAATCAACTGGAGTTAGAAAATGACAAAACTACTTAGCTGGCAGGGGCTATATTTAGAGTTCACTAATTGATTGATTTATTTTCATCAACCAGTTGAACTAAGGATAAGAAGAAGATTTAAAACTAGTTTTATTCACAGTTGTTAAGGAGAAATATACAGAATAAAACTAAAGCAAAGCTTTAAAGATTAAAGCAATGCATGGCAAGATTTGTAGGTCAAGAAGAAATCTATGTCAAGAACAAGAAAGACAAGGAGATTGAAATGGTGAAATCATGTCTATATAAAGAGACAATGTTACTATTGATAGTTTGATTGGTACACTTATTTCATTTGAGATGATCAACTATGACAATAGTGTCTTACCAACTATTGAGTCTGCATTCAAATCTTCTCTGAAAATAACTAAATATAGTCATAAACATACTATGAGAAATGATAGTGATGAACAAGAGCTTGATGAAATTGAAGCACTAATGGCTAGAAGACCGCATAGAGGCAAATGTAGATATAAAGGTAAATTACCATTGGTATGTTTTAATTGCAAAGAAATTGGACATTTTGCTTCAAGATGCCCTAACAAAAGAAAAGATGAAAGAAAAAATGATAGATCTTATGAAAAGAAGTTAGACTACAAAATCAACTAGCACTCTGATAGAAGAGATAACCGAGACAACAAGGACAAAGGAAAGAAGGCTTGTTACCTGGTAGAGAACAAATTTCAAAATACTGACACCAAATCTGATGAAGATGTTGAGGTAGTATTTGTTGCTATGAAGGATGATTCAGAAGAAGAAGAAAGGTATGTTGAAACTGCACTCATATCTAAAGTTAGAAAAAGTGATGTATGGATTATTGATAGTGGCTGTACTCACCACATGATTGGAGATAAGGAAAAGTTTGAAACTTTTGAATATTATAATGGTGGACCAGTTAGGATTGGTAATGAATCACCTTGTCCAGTTGAAGGAAAAGGAACCATCATGTTGAATAATTTGATCAGATGTGAAAATTCATATTGGGTGAAAGGACTTAACTATAATCTATTGAGTTTTTCACAACTGAATAACATAGGACACCGAGTTTTATTTGAGAACAAAAAGACAAAGATCTATAATGGAACAGGAAGGGTTATCGATACTGGAGAATATACAAAAGGTAACCTATTCTATCTTGATGATATTAAGACCACTTGTTTATTGGCTAGAAATGAAGATATTTGGTTGTGCCATAAAAGGTTATGTCATGTGAATTTTGACAACATGGTTAGGATAAGCAAGAAAATAAAAGTAAGAGGCTTACCAAGCATGTCAAAACCCGACCATGTCATGTGCAAGAATTGTCAAAAGGAAAAATGACAAAATCTAGTTTCAAGAGAAAAACCTACACATCTAATGCTATTCTAGAGTTATTCCATACTGACTTATGTGGACCAATGAAAAAAAAGAGCTATTATGGTGATAGATACTTCATTCTATTTGTTGATGACTATTCTAGAATGATGACTGTCATGTTCTTAAAAGACAAATTTGAAGCATTTAAGATGTTCAAATGGTATAAATCTATAGTTGAAAAGCAAAATGGGAAATAACTAAAATGTCTAAGATCATATTGAGGAGGAGAATTTATTTATGATGAATTCACTAGCTTTTGTAATGAGTGTGGAATTACAAGACAAGTTTTTGCACTGAGAACACCACATAAAAATGGGATTGCTGAAAGGAGAAATAGATCAATTGTTGATTATGCTAGAACACTGATGATTGAAAAAGGCATCACACAAAGATTCTAGAGAGAAGCTTTAAGTACTCCTATCTATACACTAAACCAATTTCAATTGAAGAAATAAACCAATAAGACACCTTATGAGCTATGGTATGGATACACACCAAATGTGAGTTACTTTAGAATTTTTGGAAGTCAATGTTATATATTGAAAGATGATAGAAATGGGAAACTTGACTCTAAAAGTGATGAAGGAATATTTCTAGGATATTCTACCAAAAGCAAAGCTTATAAATGTCTGAAAAAATCTTCTAACAAAATCATTGAAAGTGCAAATGTTAAAGTGGATGAATGTGCTAAGAAAAATGATGAGTAAAGCAGAAAGGAACCATATGATTACACCATATTTTTCTATAGTGAAGAACCTGACACTCTGCCTGAGAAACAGTGTATCACTACCAAGCGACATAACAATGCAACCAAGCAACATGATACACACACTGAGAATCAGGAAAATGATCACAATGCTGAACCGAGCAATGATGAAGATCAAAATGAAGGTCAAAATGATGAACAAAGATCTAAACTTGTACTTTCTAGGTATGTCAGAAGACACCATCCATTGGACCAGATCATTAGAGACAAAATAGATGGAATGAGAACAAGAAGTAAGTCACTTAACACTAGATGTTTGATTTATCATTTTGAGCCTAAATCTATTAATACTACACTTGAGAATCAAGAATGGGTTAGTGCAATGAATGAAGAGATTGAATAGATTGAGAAGAAAAAAATGGACATTAGTACCTAGACCGAGTGACAGAAATTTCATTGGTACCAAATGGATATTCAGAAACAAACTAAATGAGAATGGAGAAGTCACAAGGAACAAAGAAAGAGTGGTATGCAAAGGGCATGCACAAGAAGAAGGTATTGACTATGGAGAAACCTTTCCACCCATTTCTAGACTAGGAGTAAGAATTCTACTTTCTCATGCTACTTTCAAAGGATTCAAAGTATACCAAATGGATGTTAAATCTGCATTTCTGAATGGAATACTAGAAGAAGAGGTATACATTGAACAACTTGAAGGGTTGATCCTAACAAGAGGAACATGGGTTATCGAATACACAAAGACCTGTATGGATTGAAACAAGCACCGAGAGCATGGTATGAAAGACTTCACTCTTATCTCATTAGTATTGGATTTGTTAGAACATGTGATAACTATAATCTATATTTGAAAGGAGATATTGATGATAAGATTTTTATTACTGAGATATTTTTTGATGATATCATATTTGTAGGTAATGATATGCTATGAAATTCATTTGCTGATGAAATGAGAAAAGAATTTGAGATGCTAATGTTTGGAGAGATCAAATTTTTTCTTGGTCTACAGATTCTATAACAGGAGGAAGGCATCTACATCACACAATCCAAATACATCAAATAAGTTCTAAAGATATTCAAAATGGAGGACTCCAAACTATTTGGAACACCTATGGCAACCAGATGCATATTGACAAAGGAAGACATGGAAATCGAGGTAAATCAGACCTTATCTAGATCTATAATTGGAAAACTAATGTATGTTGTACAAACTAGACCAGATATAGCACATGCAGTTGGTATAGTTGCAAGATTCTCTGCTAATCCCAAGGAATCACACATGACTGTTGTTAAAAGAATTTTGAGATATCTAAAGAATACCAAAGACTATGGTTTGTGGTATAATAAAGAAGAAAGATTTGAGCTACAAGTCTATACTGATGCTGATTGGGATGGAAACATTGATGATAGAAAGAGCACAATAGGAGGAGCATTGTTTATCAGTGACAAACTTGTCACATGGATAAGTAAAAAGAAAGGATGCATATCTCAATCAACTGCAGAAGTAGAATATGTGGCTGCTGCTACAAATTTCTCTAACATTGCATGGATTGAGCAATTGTTGAAAGGTATGAATATGGAAATTCTTGAATCGATAATTATCTATTGTGATAATACATGTGCTATCAAAATTTCAAAGAACCCTATGATGCATGCTAAGAAAAAGCACATAGATATTGAGTATCATTACTTGAGGGAAAAAGTACAAGAGAAAGAATTGATACTATAAAATGTACAATCCAAAGAAAAATTAGCAGACATATTGACAAAACCATTGCCAAAAGATACGTTTGAGTACCTAAGGAAGAGACTAGGGGTTTGACCCTTGTCTCCTAGTCACTAAGTTGACTAGAAGGCTACATCAACCTACACATTATAAGAAGATCAATCATGTTGATGCAAGCTAAGCTATAGACTGCTATGACATATTAGTACAAGGTACATATCTGAACTACACACTAGAGATATTGTTGACTACTACAGAGCTGTATTGCTGATGGAAAGGAAATTCAATGATATATTTTTATTTGGCATTGCTATCAAAGGGAGAGGAATATAGCCATATGAAATATATATCTAGGAAAAGAACATCAGTTAAAGAGAGAGAAAATATCAGAAAAAGAATTTTCTACAAAGGGAAAGAAAGATCCAATAATGATGAAGAGAAAGATTAAATGAAATAACCATCCATCCAAGGGAGAGAATTGGAGAAAATTTAACACTGTATATCTATCCAGAAAAGGGAGAAGAGATTCTACAATGAAGGGAGAGACAAAAGTAGAAAACAAAATTGCTACACCTATCCATTGAAGGGAATAAAGAAGAGCACTCTGCAAGAATCAAATCTAAGCAAGAAGAGCTTACCAAGAGTAAGATATTTGAATTGGTTATAGAAAAATAAGTTTGGTATGATATGGCATATTTCCTATTGTGTTGCCATCAATGCCAAAGGGAGAGATTGATGAACTATAACTGATTGAATGTTTGAAGATGGTAAGTTGATGATCACCGAGCTACATAAAGTAAATGCAAGACATCAAATTAGTTAATGTATTGTATTGTCATTGATGTCAACTTAATATGTTATGATTTCTCATAACATATTTTCACAACACTTGAAGATCTAAAGAGACAAATTTTTATTTGTCGGTAAAGGTATACACTGAGTGACAGGGTAACCCGAGAACAGTGAACCCTGAGTAGTTCATAGTGTTTCCCGATGGACAATGTTACCCAAGAGACACAGTGGTACCCAAGAATAGTTTTACCCAAGATCAGTAGTACCAAAGAAAGTGTTACCGAACAAACTAAGAGTTGATGACTAAAATTAAATGGAGTTAGAAAATGAAAAAATTACTTAGCTGGCAGGAGATATATTTAGAGTTCACTGATTGATTGCTTTATTTTCATCGACTGATTGAACTAAGGATAAGAAGAAGATTTAATGTAGTTTTATTCATAGTTTTCAAGGAGAAATCTAAAGAATAAAACTAAATAAATGCTTTAAAGATTAAAGAAATGCATGCCGAGATTTGCAGATCTAGAAGCAATCAACGTCAAGAACAAGAAAGACAAGGAGATTGAAACGGTGAAATAATGTCTATATAAAGAGACAAGGAATTCATTATGAAGAGAGTAATTCTGAATATAATTTGGGTGAAGATAGAAGTCTTCATGCAGATCCAATCATATAGGCTAAATAATAGAGCCAAAGAATTCTGGAGACACTGAGCAAAAAAAGCAAGAGCACTCACCGAGAAGAAAGAAGAAAGAAGGGGAGAAAAGGAATTGAAGAGAACATTGATCAGAGAGGTATTATGGACTAACAATAGATCTAAAAATTTGAAAGATAAAGTTGTATTATTGAACAAATCATTTACTATTTTAGTTTAACCATTGATTCATAAAATCCCTTAACCGAGTGGGATTTAACCATCCTTAATGTATTGAGATACTCAAGAGTATCAAAATGTTTTCTTGTTGACAACAAAGTGAATGCAAGGTCAAAAGAAAAACTATTATTTTTGAATCCTCTAACAAGGTCACACTTAATAGTGTGTTTGTAACCTTTAACAGGGTTGGCTCTTCACCGAGCTCACTTCAGAAGAGTGAAAATTTTGGGTTACTGATCCCAAGTGTTTTTTCCCTTAACAAGGTTTCCATGTTAAAAATCCATGTGTCAAATGTGTATATGGCTCATTGCTTTGATGTTTTTCTTTACACATTACTAAAACATGATTGGTCAGTAAACACTAAGTTTAATTAATTCTACTCGGTAAAGGCTAGAAAAATATAAATAGTATATTCACCGAGTAGTATATATGTTAGAATTACATAAGGCATACATCTTTTAGGACTGAAAGATAACTAGAGGATATTATATTTGTGGTATAAGATTTGGTTGGATTATTGGATGAGTTTTTGAGGCCACTAATTCACTCCCCCCTCTCAGTTATTCTAACAATTCATTTGTTCATACGCTGTAAGATGGAAGATATTGGAGCTGATGAAATCTATGATGAATTGATTACCCTGAGTGATGGTTTAAAGTTGAAGGATGGACATATGAATCTGATGCATAAAGGATTTACTTATGTAGTTGTTATTCTTGATGAATTTCATCCAGATTGGGTTAGATTTGTGTTGAGAAGAGCCCATGATCTGTTTATATGGTTGGGAAGACCTCACAAGATCACAAAGGAATTAATCAATCATGTTACTGGCTTTTATGCGACCGATGAGGCACCAACTATGTGGACTATTACTGCTAATTTATTTACATGTTTGACCAAATCTAAGAAATATCACTGAGAAATGACCATCAGAGACATTGAAGACAAGGAACTGAGATTTGATCCAATGGTGGTTAGATACAAAGTATACCAGTCCAGTCGGTTGAATAGTGTACCTGGTGGAGAAATTCATGCTGCATACAGAATGGTGAAAGAGGATGCAAAGTGTGACTTATGTGAGATGTTGAGGAGACAATTCTTCATGAAAATGGAGAAGATCAAGAAAGATAGGAAGAAATCATTTAAATATGGTTCAATCCTGGTATGTATATTCTTCTATTTGTAGAATCAATTTCTAGGAATAGTTCCTATTACATGGTCAAAAGATCAACTGGTAGTTATGAAAATTAAGCAATGCATCAAG
This sequence comes from Thuja plicata, assembly GCA_018584345.1. Taxonomy (NCBI): domain Eukaryota; kingdom Viridiplantae; phylum Streptophyta; class Pinopsida; order Cupressales; family Cupressaceae; genus Thuja; species Thuja plicata. Next base: position 1,164,060 of record MU227218.1, read on the forward strand.
AAATTAGGAGAAAATTTCAATTTTATCATGTGGGGATACCTTAAAGATTTTCAAGGAAAAATGCACTTAAGAGAGAATCCCAAACAATATAGTTTAAAAGTACAAGAATGATATTTTCTTTATAGTAGATACATATACATGTATGTTTCAAGTAGTTTAGCCTAGAACTTCTTGGGTTCCAGATATGGGTTATGAAGTAGATGGTAACTTAGTTACATTACATGCTGATATACTTTTGTCAAAACCTATTGATGCTTCTAAACCTAGATTTGGAACATATGAGGAGTCATCATTGAAAATTTATAGTGAATAGAAGGAACCAATAATCATAATAAAAGTAAGGAAACAAGTTGACAATCTAGCCAAAATGAGTGGCATAACACAAGAGATGATGACTAAACTTAGAAAGAACATGGAAAGCGAGAAGGTAGGAATATCTACTACTACTAAAGGTAAGAAATATGATGTTGGATTTGAATAAGTCACACCTCTAAGAGTCACTAGAAGCTCAACACTAAAACAAACTCAATGTACTACTACTACTCCTATTATGACTAAGACACTAAAAGAGTCACATGTGACTGCTCAAAAAACCTATAGAATAAATAAAATGAATACATAAGGCTATAAAGAGTCTAAGAACAAGAAGGAAAGTAAGGATAAGGCTGAAGAAAGATAAGTTGAAATTGAGTCTGAGAAGGAACATAAGAAACTAAGAGCTAGTGGGAAGAAGTCATCTGTATTAGGAAAACCTACCATGAAATCTGTAAAGGTTGATGATGCTATTACAGTTGATAGAATAGTTCAGGTTGTTAAGGAGAATGGAATAATTATAAATCTAGTGAATTTATTTGATAGATGTGTCACTACAGACAAGAAGATAAAAGATGCATTCATAGAGTGTCTACATACTTTTTGCATAGCACCTAGTGAGTTATACAAGGCAATACCTAAGGAACTGTATAAGGCAGTTGACAAAAGATGGAGAGAAGATTTAAAGGTTGATAAAGTAATGATGGAGTAAGAACTTGCACTTTTGAAACCTAGATTAACAATTGAGGATGTGAAGATAATGGTTGAAGTAATGAGAAGAGAATTCAAGACAAGGAACAAAGACTCAAGGATTATTATTGGATAAATACAATCAGTGAGAAATGAGACAGTGGAAACATGGAATTTTTTTTGAAATTTGTGACAATAACCAAGGAAAAATTGGTAGAGAAAGAAAAAGATAAAGAGTCTAAAGATGAATATATCAGAGAGGTCATTGACAATGTTATTTTTGATATTTAGGAGCATATACAAATCATTGATTCACAACCAGAGGTTGATACATCAGAAGAATAGAATGCAGAGGAAGTGACAAAATTGAAAGGTGAAAAACACAATATTGATGAAGATGTACTGTGAGTGAAGAGGAAATTAGTCCTAACTGGTGAAGCTATCACACAAAAGAATATAATAACAAAGGAGTCTCATAGTTCTAAGGAAGAAGATGAAGGAGAACATGTAGATGAAGAAATCCAATAAATTATTGACATTACTAAGATGAGTCCTAAGGAGCTGATGATGATGTCTAAGAAGCTTAGAGAGAAAGAAGAAAGAGACAAATTAAAGGGAAAGAAGAAGAAGGTCAGAGAACTAAAAGGGAAAGGAATCTAATTAGTAATCTAGTGCCTGGTGTGACATATGATTGTAGAAGTTGATAAATGCAACTTCACCCAAGATCACCTGCATGCAAGACTGCCACAAGAAGAAGCAAGAAGACAGAAGACAGAAACTATGGAGGCCAAAATGGCAGAGACTGAAAATCCATTGTGACAGAAAAAAGCTTCTATTAACAATAATGAATTACAAAATACAATCTCTGTGTAATGAAAAATAACAAGTGAATCCTTATAAAAGGAAACACGAAACCCTAAAAGGGAAACCCTAAGGTTAGCTGAAGAAAACTAGAGTGAATAGGAAAGTTACTAATTAGATCATAATGATTTAATTTAGTAACCCGATAGACTATTACTCTAACACCCCCCCTTAAGATAAGCTTAGGGAGAAGCAAAACCTAGGAAAATACTACAAAAAGCAGGAAAGATGGGTCCCGGCAACAAGGCCTGATCAGGTACCCAAAAACAAAAAAGGGAAAAGATGTCCCAGAAAGAGGAACAAGAATGAGCAAGAAGCATCTCCGAAGCATGAAGCTGAAAACTCTATCAGAAGAGACTGCTGGAACCCCCACTGAAGTGCATGACTAGGTAGAGAAGACAAAGTGTCTGAAGAGCTGATCAATCAAACCAGGAAGCAATAGAACCAACAGGTGAACCCCCCCATAATGCTGAACTGGGAGAGGTGACAGGAACACTGAAATGCAATACCAGAAACATCTGCAGAAAGAAGAACCAAGAACACCAACAGTGCAACAGAAGTACACACACAGGATAAAGGGTAGTGTCATCGACACACAGCATGGGCTAATGTCATGGAAGGTACGCTCACTTGACAAAGGTGGATGCGCCTAAAGTGACAAAAGCATCATAACCCCCCATGGCACTTTATAACAGAGTGCAAGTACAACAACACACAAGGTGCACAAGATCCCAGATATACAGAAGTAGGCACTTTATCTTAATGCGTTTACAGAAAAGAATGAAACAGAAGGAGCATACAAGCTCAGAAGTTAGAAAGAAGAGTGAGCTATGAAATCAGAAGAAGAGATCCCAGGACCTGGAGAACCAAACAATCCACCAGAGGGCATAAACTGCCAAACTCAGAAGAGAGAAAACCTAGAGCAGAATCTAGAAAAAATAACCCTGCAACTGAATAGTACACTGAACCAGCTTTCTGACGATATCTTGTTTGCCAAAAATGGAGTCCGGATGAGCCAGATATGAATCCCAAAAGGCAAAGAAAGACATCAGACTTCAACAGCAAAAAATACTGTCAAAATGGTAGAACTCAAAAACCCTAACCCCCATCATCAGAAATTTCTCAGAAAGAGCTTTCTGACGGTATATGGAAGTCGCAAAAATACCCCCGTATGCTCAAGATATCTCAAAAAAGGCTCAGGTACCTCCAAAAAACCAAAAAAGGGCCAAATAAAGCCCCAGGGGCTAAAAAGATTGGGCCCCCGAGTGCATGGAGAGCGTCGGGGCCTGGGCCAAAGCCCTCGGACCCTCATATGATCGCCAACGGAGAAAATGAGCCCATGGGGGCTGGCAGGAATCATGCCACCGGTGTAAAAGGGGTGCCACCGGGTGGTGGGTGGCGGGTTCCGGGGCGGGCCGCAGGAACAGAGCCTGGGAGGCGGGCGGAGGCCGGCGGGGCCTAGCGGCGGGGAAGCAGCGGCGACGCGGGGAGCACAGAGCGCCGGGGGCGGACGCCAGGCGGCGGGGGCCGCGGTGGAGGAGGGCCGGCAGGCCGGCAAAGCAGAGAGGGCCGCAGGCGCGGCGGAGTCGCTGCCGGCGGCGCCTTTCCAAATAAAACAACCTGCGTTGTTTAAAAACAAAAAACCACAAAAAAAATAGTTTTTTTTATTTTTTTGCCTCAATTTCTGTGTCGTACGGCACAGAAACCAAATTTTTTTTCCTCAGAGCCTAGTAGTCCAAAATGGACAAATTTTATGTCATTTCTGGGGTTTTGGGGTCCTCTGAGCTTAATGGCAATGTCTGTTTGAGCCCAAAGTGACCGTAACCAAAGCTTGCCCCTAAAAAACTACAAAAATCACTGAAAAAACTCTGAAACCCTCTGTGACTGGAAAGCTTCAACAAAAAACGAACAACAACCAGCAGGAGAGCTCTGATACCATGTAGAAGTTGATAAATGCAACTTCACCCAAGATCACCTGCATGCAAGACTGCCACAAGAAGAAGCAAGAAGACAGAAGACAGAAACTATGGA